>CM062296.1:273601364-273820334 GCA_031216915.1 Pictodentalium vernedei | reverse complement strand
GAAAACTAGTCATTCGCAGGTCTTCCTGAGACATTACAAACTACAAGGACAAAATATTCTGATATGCGTTTGTTAACCCTCCACGGGCTCTCAAAAATCAACACTCTGATAAAATAGGGTGTTTTCAGCCCCTCACAGCACCCGACTTGTAGCTGGTAAATAAACATAATTTCTTTTATTGGAAGTGGAATTGAACGGTGATCAATTTTGTTAGTAACAAGGGTATTTACAAAATCAGGCCTTAACCCGTTTTGGGCTGGATAAACAGCGGTACTCATCAAAGGCTTAAAATTTCATGCTTTCCCTGGATTTCTTTAAAAACATCTTGTAGATTTCAAGAAAAAATGGCCATTCACGGGTACTTCATGTGACATTACAAGTTACATGGACAAAATATTCCGTTGAGCATTCGTTAACTCTCCACGAGCTGCTAAACATCAAAATGTTGATAAAATGGACTGTTTTCAGACACCAAGAGCACCCAATGGATATGTAACAGAGAAACATAACTTCTTTTTACTGCGCGTAGAATTCACAGGGGATCAGTTTTGTAAGCAGTAAGGGTATTTAAAAGAATGAAACTTAAACCCATTTTAGACTGGATAAGGAGAGATACCCCTTAAAAGCTTAAAATTTACATTTTTCTGTGGATTTCTCTAACTGCTTGTTGGCGATTTTCAAGAACAATTGGACATTGGCAGGTCTTACAAATTGCATAGATAGAATATTCCGCTAGTCGTTTGTTAATCCCGCTACGTCAAACTTTTGATAAAATCGGCTGTTTTCGGGCAGCAAATGGGTATGTAATAGGTAAACATAACCTCTTTTATCAGACTCAGAATTCATGAGGGATAATGTATGATAGTGTTAAGGGTATTCAAGGGAACGTGGTGGCTCAGTGGTAGACTGTTGTACTTCTATGCTAGAGGTCCCCGAGTTCGATCCCCGTCCGGGACGACTCACGTTGTGTCCTTGGGCAAGGCACTTTAGCCCGGATGCCGACATGGGGGCACGATGACGCCGTGTACTAAGGCATACTGCACGTCGATGGTACATATGTCTTCAACCTCTGTAACCCTGCTTGAGCGGAGCTTGAACAGAGTTAGAATGTTGAGGAGCTGACAGTTGCTCGTCGATGCTTGGTGGTTCTCTCCGGGTACTCCGGCATCCTCCACCTATAAAACTGTCAAGGTCACGATTAGCCATTGTGCATAAGTATGTGACCTTAAACACCAATAAACAAATAAATAAAATAAATAAAAATAAATAAATAAATAAATAAATAAGGGTATTCAAAAACCAAGCCTTAACCCTGTTTATAGGATTAAAGACAGACAGCCCATGCCGTGTACTCTGCCTACATTACTTGTAAAATCGACACCCCCCACTAAATCTACTTCGAGGTGCGGTGTCGGACCCCACCACCTGACGGTTCTGACCTCATTAGATAATACTCCTTCGTTGTATTATCAGCATGGATTTCCCCAAGAAGCAAAGACAAAAATACGTCTGCGGAAAATAATGGCAAATATTTTATTAGGCTTTTCCCTCTGGAAAAGACTATTGTTTTTCTACGGATTATTATTTTTTTTTTTTGGGTTTTTTTTTTTTTTTTTTTTTTCCACACATTTTGTCCGTACGATTCAGAAGCCATTTTCGAGCCGATTTTCACGAAATTTTGCACACGCATAGAGGGGCACAAAATCTAAAAATGTACCGAAGCGGAATTTTCGATTTAACCCTTATTTCGTCAGAATTGGCAAAAAACTGCCAAAATTGGGGTTTATCGGCACTTTCTCGAAACACGTCTTGTAGATTTTTTTTATACATTCGTCATTGCTAGACTTGTCTGTGACATGCCCTTTGATACACACGACATATCGGGCGATGCATATGGTAACCCTCCACAGGCTGCCAAACATCAAAATTTTGATGAAATAGGCCGGTTTCAGGCCCCCACTGCATCCAAACAATACACGAGAGATAAACATAACTTCCTTTATTGGGAGTGGAATTCGCCGAGGATTATTTTTGTCAGTAATAAGGGTGTTCAAAAAACCAAGCGTTAACCCGTTTTGGGCTGGTAAAACAGCAATACCCCCATAAAGCTCAAAAATTCAGGTTTTCCGTGGATTTCTCTAAACGAGTCTTGTAGATTTTCATGAAAAAATTGTCACTCCCAGGCCTTGATGTGACAATAGAAGTTGCATGGACAAAATACTTCGGTGAGCATTTGTTAACCCTCCACGGGCTGCTAAAAGTCAAAATTGTGATAAAATGGGCTGTTTTTGGACGCCAACGGCACCCAACGGGTACGCCACAAAGAAAAGTGATTTCTTTTTATCGAGCGCACAATCTATAGGGAAACATTTTTGTAAGTAGTAAGGGTATTCAAAAAACGAAGTCTTAACCCATTTTGGGCAGGCTAAAGAGAGAGACCCCCTTAAAATCTAAAAATTCCCATTTTCTGTGGATTTCTCTAAATACATTCCATAGGTTTTCAAGAAAAATTGACTACTTGCAGGTCTTTGTGTGACATTACAAGTGGCATGGACAAAATATTCCGCTGAGCGTTTATAAACCATCTACAGAATGCCAAGCATCATAATTTTGTTGAAATGGGCGGTTTTCGGACACACACAGCACGCATTGTATGTCCGAGAGTTACACATAATCTCCTTTGTTGGAAGTGGAATTCACTGAGGACCATTTTTGTAAGTAATAAGGGTATTCAAAAACCCAAGCGTTAACCCCTTTTGGGGTGGTTATTAGCGATACAATCAAAAGCTAAAAAAAAATCATGTTTTCCGTGGATTTCGTTACAAACATCTTGTAAGTTTTCAACAGAAAATGGCCATTGATAGGTCTTGGAGTCACATTACCGGTTTGCATGGATAAAATATTCCAGTAAGCATTTGTTAACCCTCCATCGGCTGCTAAATGTCAACATTTTGAAAAAATAGTCTGTTTTTGGACACCAACAACAGCAAATGGGAATGCCACAGAGATACTTAACTTCTTTTACCGGATGCAAAACTGACAGAGAAAAATTTAGTAAGTAGTAAGGGTATTCAAAAAATCGAGGTCTTAACCCATTTTCGCCTGGTTAAGATGTACCCCTTAAAAGCTTAAAATTCCAGTTTTCTGTGGATTTCTCCAAAAAATCTAGTAAGTATTCATGAAAAATTGACCATTTGCAGGTCTTGGAGTGACATTACAAGTTACATAGACAGAATATTCCGGTAAGCGTTAGTTAACTCTCCAGAGACTGCAAAGCATAGAAATTTTGAGAAAATGGACTGTCCCTGGGCACCCATTGCACGCAATGTGTACCTGCGAGATAAACATAACCTGCTTCGTTGGAAGTGGAATTCATCAGACCAAGCATTAACCCATTTAGGGCTGGTCTTAACCCGTTTTGGGCTGGTTAAACAGCGGTACCCATCAAAGACTTAAAATTTCATGCTTTCCCTGGATTTCTTTAAAAACATCTTGTAGATTTAAAGAAAAAATGGCCAATTCACGGGTCTTCATGTGACATTACAAGTTACATGGACAAAATATTCCGTTGAGCATTCGTTAACTCTCCACGAGCTGCTAAACATCAAAATCTTGATAAAATGGATTGTTTTCAGACACCAAGAGCACCCAATGGATATGTAACAGAGAAATATAACTTCTTTTACTGCACGTAGAATTCACAGAGGATCAGTTTTGTAAGTAGTAAGGGTATTTAAAAGAATGAAACTTAACCTATTTTAGACTGGATAAGGAGAGATACCCCTTAAAAGCTTAAAATTTACATTTTCTGTGGATTTCGCTAACTGCTTGTTGGCGATTTTCAAGAACAATTGGACATTGGCAGGTCTTACAAATTGCATAGATAGAATATTCCGCTAGTCGTTTGTTAATCCCACTACAGGCTGTTAAACGTCAAAATTTTGATAAAATCGGCTGTTTTCGGGCAGCAAATGGGTATGTAATAGGTAAACATAACCTCTTTTATCAGACTCTGAATTCATGAGGGATAATGTATGATAGTGTTAAGGGTATTCAAGGGAGCGTGGTGGGTGGCTCAGTGGTAGACTGTTGTACTTCTATGCTAGAGGTCCCGAGTCCGATCCCCGTCCGGGACGACTCACGTTGTGTCCTTGGGCAAGGCACTTTAGCCCGGTTGCCGACATGGGGGCACGATGACGCCGTGTACTAAGGCATACTGCACGTCGATGGTACATATGTCTTCACCCTCTGTAACCCTGCTTGAGCGGAGCTTGAACAGAGTTAGAATGTTGAGGAGCTGACAGTTGCTCGTCGATGCTTGGTGGTTCTCTCTGTGTACTCCAGCTTCCTCCACCTATAAAACTGTCACGGCCACGATTAGCCATTGTGCATAAGTATGTGACCTTAAACACCAATAAACAAATAAATAAATAAATAAATAAATAAGGGTATTCAAAAACCAAGCCTTAACCCTGTTTATAGGATTAAAGACGGACAGCCCATGCCGTGTACGCTGCCTGCATTACTTGGTAAAATCGACACCCCCCACTAAATCTACTTCGAGGTGCGGTGTCGGACCCGACCACCTGACGGTTCTGACCTCATTAGATAACACTCCTTCGTTGTATTATCAGCATGGATTTCCCCAAGAAGCAAAGACAAAAATACGTCTGCGGAAAATAATGGCAAATATTTTATTTAGTCTGTATTTTGTCCGTATAGACAATTTCTCACCCACATATACCTAAACATGATTCAATGATACAATTGGACATATTTCTCTCGTAAAACCTGAAAAAAGACTTGATTTATTTCATTTTAGGATTGCGCGTGTATATTCTTAGAAGATTCTCGGTATGTTATTAATATACAGCGTCAGTCTTTGATCTCGTTTGGGATGATCTGTGATTAACACCTTTTCGACAAGAGCCGTCGAAATTGAAAATAAAAAAAATAAGCAAATTTCACTAAAACCTTTTGCAGAATCGTGTTTTTTTCAGAAAACTCTTTCGCGATTGCATGTGTCGTTTGCAAAATTCCGATCAGTAATCACGAAATTATAAATATGTTGTTGTCAATAACAAAATTGAAAGCATGTCCGTCAAACTTGCATGACGTCAGAACTCGACTCGGGTGAAATATTGCAGTGAAAGGACGAGAGTAAATAAACGCTGATATCGCAGTAGGCTTTAAACTGGCCATGGAATGGTCCTAAAATCATGTTTATATTTGCAGCTTTACTGCAAATAGGTTTCCCGTTGTTTCTTGTTGAAGTGTTGTTTCTGTCAAGGCCAAGTACCAAAGAAAATTTGGAACACCGAGCAGTGAGCCTGCCCCATGAACACCTGCCTGTTATTAAAATTAATTAGCGGGGACATCTGCACCCCCCCCCCCTTCCTGCTGTTTTTTTTTACCTAGGACACCTGCCCCCTATTGTTTCTTTTACCTAGGACACGTGCCCCCCCCCCCCTGCTGTTTTTCACCAACTACACCTGCCCCCGTTTGTTTGCTAACGGGCCCCTCCCCATTGACCTTTCTATCTTTAGAAGCACCCGGGCCGACGGGGAGAGGGCGTGGTTGTGAGCATGGCTAGATTTCGCTGAAGGAAGGTACCCTCAAATCTGGGTCAAAAGTGGCGAAAATGACAAAAGGCTACTTCAACATATGGTAACGGTATAAACTTCAGACGATCTGGGCGATGTACAGACGAAAGATCATACCTTGGAGCCGGTTAGGTAATTTGGCACAAAAAACTCCGATTTTATGCTCAATCGCTGCTCTACAGTAGTCTACAATAGTGCCCAATGCCATTCCAAACTGATAGAGTCGGGACGAATAGTACTCTCACTTTCCACGCGATGCGTGGTGTTCGCCACGCGGTCTCGACACTTTCAACAGATGCCAAAATGTCGGCCAGGGTGCGTAGAACAAGTTCTGAAAATTAGAAGTCGCTGCCTTCGGCGGTCTGGACACGGTTCGTGTTTGTGAGAAGTGCAATTTTAATGTCAAATTGGCAAATTTTCGTTAATCGTTTCCCGCCAAAACACCTACTCACCGCCGATTTCTTTTCACTGCAACTTCTTCCAATTATCTAAGGTTTAAAGATAGTGTCAGGATACCCCCCCCCCCTCGCCGCTACAGCCCCCCCCCCCCACCCCCCCCACCCCCCGCACTTCCTCACTTTGGCGGCGTTCTGGGTTGAAAGTCTCGAAAATGGCAAGAGGCTACATTAACGTACGGCAACGGTATAAACTACAAGTAGTAAGGACGATATTGAGACAAAAAATCATACAATGGAGCCGCTTAGGCAATGAGGCACCGAAACCTGGGACTTTATGCTGAATCGCAGCTCCACAGCCGTCTACAACACTGCCCATGTCCATTCTGAACTGATAGAGTCGGGACGAATAGTACTCTCTCATTCCAAGCGATGCGTGGTGTTTTCCAGGCGGCTCGGACGCTCCAAACAGATCCCAAAATGTCGGCCAGGGTTCGTAGAACAAGTTCTGAAAATTTCAAGTCGCTGCCTCCAGCGGTCTGGACACGGTTCGTGTATGTCAGAAGTGCTATTTTAATGTCCAATATGCAAGTCTTCGTCAATCTTTTCCTGCCTGCCAGAAACCCAATCACCGCCAATTTCTTTTCACTTCTGACGATTCTCTTAGGTTTAAAGGTGGTTGTGTTGGGATCCCTGGGTGGCGGTCTTAAAGAAGCAACTTCCATTTACAGAGAGAGGGGGGGGGGGGGGGGGGGGCTCTAAAGGAGTCTGCGCCCATTCACGACGTCTTTTTTCCAACTGGCTTGAAAAGGAAGGACCAAATTCAAACAGTGACCTCCTCTCTTCAAAACGCTATATCCCAACCAATTCTAGGCAGATTTCATGAAATTTTCACTCGTTGTTCATGGATAGTTGCTGCATCACTTTCCATGAAGAGCGATACGAATTTCGCATTTCGTCACATCGAATTCGAAAAGAGCGCATGCGCATGGATTTCTCTGAAAACATCTTATAGATTTTAAGTAAAAATGGCCATTCGCACTTTTTGGTTTGAAATTGCAAGTTGCATGAATACATATGCCTGTTAGCACATGTTAACCCTCTACAATCTGCCAGACATCAATATTTTGGATACATTTGAGATAAAATGGACCATTTTCAAATAGACAGAGCACTCAAAGGGTATGTGTCAAACAAACATAACTCCTTTTGTCGGTCATTAACTTATGGGACGACGATATTGATATTAATCCACTCTACCATTAATGATGGTTTTTACCTAAACAATTTTTTTATAAAACTGAGTCATTTGAGACTACTATAAATAACCACCTTTCTCATAACATCAATGAAAGAACTTCAGTGAGACAGTTAAAAACAATTCATCAGACACTGTGGGGGCATGAAAAATCAAGGAATCTCATCGGGAAAAGCCATGATTCTCCAGAATCATAAAGTCTAGTTTTTGGGGGGTGTTTTTTGGGGTTTTTTTTTTTTTTTTTTCCACACATTTTTGTCCGTACGATTCAGAAGCCATTTTCGAACCGATTTTCACACAATTTGGCACACGCATAGAGTGGCAAAAAATCTAAAAATGTACCAAACCGGAATTTTCGATTTAACCCTTATTTCGCCAGAATTGGCAAACAACTGCCAAAATTGGGGTTTATCGGCACTTTCTCGAAACACGTCTTTAGGATTTTTTTTAAATATTCATAATTACTAGACCTCCCTATGACACAACCTTTGATACACACGACATATTAGGCGATGCATATGGTAACCCTCCGCAGGCTGCCAAACATCGAAATTTTGATGAAATGGGCCGGTTTCAGACCCCCACAGCACCCAAACGATACCCGAGAGGTAAACATAACTTCCTTTATTGGACGTGGAATTCACCGAGGATCATTTTTGTCAGTAATAAGGGTGTTCATAAAACCAAGCATTAACCCGTTTTGGGCTGGTTAAACAGCAATACCCCAAAAAAGCTCAAAACTTCATGTTTTCCGTGGATTTCTCTAAACGCGTCTTGTAGATTTTCAAGAAAAATTGGTCACTCTCAGGTCTTGGTGTGACATTACAAGTTGCATGGATAAAATATTCCGGTCAGCATTAGTTAACCCTCCCCGAGCTGCTAAACGTAAAAATTGTGATAAAATGGACTGTTTTTAGACACCAACAGCACCCAAACGATATACCACAGAGAAAGGGGCCTTCATTTATCGGACGCAAAATTGATCGGAAAATATTTTTGAAAGTGGTAAGGGTATTCAAAATTTGACGTCTTAACCCATTTTGGGCTGGTTAAAGAGAGATACCCATTAAAATCTTGAAATACCCGTTTTCTGTGGATTTCTCTAACAACATCTTGTAGGTTTTCAAGAAAAATCGGCTATTTGCAGGTCTTGGTGTGACATTACAAGTCGCATGAACAAAATATTCCGGTCAGCATTAGTTAACCCTCCCCGGGCTGCTGAAGGTCACAATTGTGATAAAATGGGCGGTTTTTGCACACCAACAGCACCCAAAGGGTACACCACAAAGAAAAGTGCCTTCTTTTATCGCGCGTACAATTTATACGGAAACATTTTTGTAAGTAGTAAGGGTATTCAAAAGTCGACGTCTTAACCCATTTTGGACAGGCTAAAGAGAGATATCCCTTGAAAGCTTTAAATTCCCATTTTCTGTGAATTTCCCTAATGGTAACTTGTAGGGTTTCAAGACAAATTGACTATTCGTAGGTCTTTATGTGACATTACAAGTTGCATGGACAAAATACTCCGGTGAGCGTTTTTTAACCATCTACAAGCTACCAAGCATCGTAATGTTGTTAACATGGGACTGTTTTCTGACACGCACAGCACCTAATGTATACATGAGAGATAAACATAATCTCCTTTGTTTGAAGTGGAATTCACAGAGGACCATTTTTGTTAAGTAATAAAGGTATTCAAAAAGCCAAGCGTTAACCCCTGTTGGGGAGGTTAACAGGGATACCCATCAAAAGCTTAAAAAATCGTTTTCCCTGGATTTCTACAAACATTTTGTGGGGTTTTCAAGAGAAAATGGCCGTTGATAGGTCTTGGTGTCATGTGACCAGTTGCATGGATCAATTATTCTGGTAGGCGTTTGTTAACCCTTCATGGGCTGCTAAATGTAAAAAAAATTGAGGAAATAGTCTGTTTTTGGACACCAACAACATCAAATGGAAATGCCACAGAGAAACGTAACTTCTTTTACCGGACGCAAAACTGATAGGGAAACATTGATATTGATATTAAACCCATTCTACCATTAATGATGGGTTTTACCTAAACATTTTTTTATCAAACCCAAACCGAGTCATTTGAGACTACTATACTCACCTTTCTCATAACATCAATGAAGGAACTTTAGTGAGACAGTTAAAAACAATTCATCAGTCACTGTGGGGTCAAGAAAAATCATGGAATCTAATCGGGAAAAGCCATGATTCTCCAGAATCATAAAGTCTAGTTTTGTCTTAAAATTGACCAAAACGCAGAAAAAACCAAGAAAAATTTTTTCGGATTTTGGTCCAAAATTTTCTAAGTCCCACCCGCACCCCAAATTTTCAGGGTAAAAAAAAAAAATTTTTTTTTTGTCTTAAAACTGACAGAAATGCATACAAAACAAAATTTTTTTTTTTCGGATTTTCGTCCAAAATTTTCTAAGTCCCACCCGCACCCCAAATTTTCAGGGGAAAAAAAAAAAATTTTTTTTTTGTCTTAAAATTGACCAAAACGCAGAAAAAAACAAAAAAAAATTTTTTTCGGATTTTGTGTCCCACCCGCACCCCAAATTTTCAGGGGAAAAAAAAAAAAAAAAAAATTTTTTTGTCTTAAAATTGACCAAAACGCAGAAAAAACAAAAAAAAAATTTTCGGATTTTCGTCCAAAATTTTCTAAGTCCCACCCACACCCCAAATTTTCAGGGTAAAAAAAAATTTTTTTTTTTGTCTTAAAACTGACAGAAATGCATAAAAAACAAAAAAATTTTTTTTCGGATTTTCGTCCAAAATTTTCTAAGTCCCACCCGCACCCCAAATTTTCAGCCTAAATATGAACCCAGGGATTTGGCTTCAACAAACTTGAATCTCACCCCCCTAAGGATGCTGCATACCAAATATCAAAACATTCTTATTGCTAGATCTGAAGAAGATTTTTCAAAAATACTCCTCATACTGCACTAATTTAAACATTTGGGCTCCCATAGAGAGCCCAAATATCAACCCAGGCAATTTATTTCAATAAACATGTGAAACAATCTTCCAAAGATGTTTATATATGTGAAATTTGAAAGCTTTCGGAGCAGTGCTTTCGGAGAAAAGTAGTCTTATGTTTTTCCCATTACCCACAGTGTTAAAAAATGCTGACTCAGCACTTTTTCAAACTCCCCAAAAAGTACCCCATCATAAAACCGATGGCAATTGTTTTTGATCATTCCATTCTGTTGGTCCTAAGGAAGCTTCACAACAAATAAGAATTCTCAGTGCCGTGTAGTTTTGGAGATATGGGCGTTTTCATTTTTTTCTATTTTTAGCTCCTGTGGTTCCCACGGGGCTATTGGGAAAAAAATTTCGGCATACATTAGGTACTTATGACCCAATAAGCACTCATGTAAAATTTGGTTCAAATCGGCCTCGCGGTTTGGAAAATACAAATTTGGGGCGGGGCCAAAATTTTTGCCCCTCCTTTAACATCGTCAAATATAGCCCCTCCAACTTCTCTTGAACAAACTTGAGTCTACACCTCAAAAGGAAGCTGCATACCAAATATCAAGTCTCTGCTATTGCTGGTTCTTGAGAAGAAGATTTTTTAAGAATTGGAGCATTTTTGCCCCATCCCTCAGCTCAATGTGAGCCGAAACCTAATTTGACAAAAAATCAAAGTCCGCAGACACAACTCCTTCTCACATGAAATTTCATTAATATGCGGCCAGTGGTTTGGAAGAAAAAGCCCAAATACCACCTTCACGACGGACGACGGACGACAGACGAAAAGTGATCAGAATAGCTCACCCTGACTTTCAGTCAGGTGAGCTAATAACAGCTGTATTCTATAAACATTTAAGTACATACTCGAAGAAATCTTTTCCTAATTCATGAAAGTAATAAAGATTGAGACCAAATGTTATAAGTGGAGTGCTCACTGATTGAAGGCAGACATTTTCTTTTGTTTACGTTTTGATTTGGGGAGTTCAACAAAGGTCAACTTGAAGGAGTCCAGCAGAAGAAGTATGAAAGGACAAAGGAGTGTCTCCCAATATAAAGATGTATGTGTTACTGTAATGGTTTGGAAAGAAAATATGATATTCTCCTATGAAGAATGCACAGCAAAGTCATACATTGTAGTTGAATAAATATATTTACAAACCCCTTGCACTGTAACCCCTTTTATCCCATGCATCAATTTGATAGTGATTAAATTGTTCAATTTGTCTGGTTTATCAACTAGAGCTATCACTGAAGGTGATTAATACCCCCGCTTTGGGTTTTTAGAGGAATGCACTTCTGATCATGTAGGCGAAGGCCATAAGGAAATGTATACATAAAGATCATTTTTTGTTGTTGAAATTTGTATTTGCATGTGGCCTTCCACAGAACAGCACTGAATACTTAAAGAGCCCACACATATATGGTTTACATTTGGAAAAACACATTTACAATGTGCAACATGTATTCAAAATCGGTTCATTAATGTAGGAGGAGTTTCACACACAAGAATCCCATTTGAAAACCCATAATAAATCCAAGTTAAAGGGAGATAACCTGGTTAAAATTGTCGCAGATCAAATATTTGGGAATATGCGTATGTTCACTTAGTTGTGATAATGTTTGAAAGGTTTTGTCCAAATTGATTGATAAATGTAGGAGGAGTTGCACGCACAAGAATTTCATGTAGAAACCCATAATAAATCTAAGTTAAAGGGAGATAACCTAATTAAAATTGCCACAGCTCAAAAATTTGGGAATATGCGCATGTTCACTTAGTAGTGACGATGTCTGTAAACTTTCGTCCAAATTGACTGATAAATGTAGGAGGAGTTGCGCACACAAGAATTTCATGCAGAAACCCATATTAAATCAAAGTTCAAGAGAGATAACGTGGTTAAAATTGTCGCAGATCAAAAAGTTTGGAATATGCACATGTTCACTTAGTAGAGATGATGTTTGAAAGGTTTCATCAAAATCGGTTCATTAATGTAGGAGGAGTTGCACACACAAGAATTTGTTCGAACGGAAAGACATAATAAATCTAAGTCAAAGGGAGATAACCTGGTTAAAATTGTCGCAGATCAAAAATCTTGGAATATGCGCATGTTCACTTAGTAGTGATGATGTCTGAAAAGTTTTATCCAAATTGATTGATAAATGTAGGAGGAGTTGCGCACACAAGAATTTCATGTCCGGAAAGACGTACGGACGGACGTACAGACGTACAGAGCGATTCCAAAATAGCCCCCACTTCTTCGAAGCGGGGGTATAATAAGTATAATAGCTTTGTTTAACTCTTGGACACCAATACACTCATGATATCTGTTGAAAAAGAAATAAGGGTAACTGTAACCTGTCACTGCAATAAACCATCTAATGTACTTAAAAGTACATTGTTATTCAAAACACATCAAATCAACCTTGCATAACCATTATTACATGTACTTTCCCCAAGGAGGCTTATTGACATATTGAGATCAGAAGGGCACATCCAGAGGCTCTCACATTTTTTTTTCAAGAACGCAGTACACAAAGCAATCCCCAAAAGGTGACAAGTGAGCTCCATTTGACACAAAAAAAATTCCTGAGGGGTGGGGGCTCGCTTCCTTGTATGACTCTACCTCCGGCACTCAAGGCATATGCCTTTTTCTCAAAGTTTAACTCTTTCTTTCTTTTTAAAGATCCTGGCCACACATGTTCCAAACACTATAAGACAGGTAACCCTCCAAATAAGTGTATCTGCAAAAATCATGTTACATTGCAAAACATTCTTTTTAGACTTTTAGTTCTGGACCTTTCATGCTTCTTACTTCCAACTAAAACACTTAATTTATTGATTAATGGGTGAATAGAAAGGTCCTGCCATAATCAACATTTTGAGTTCCATAAGCCTTCAAAACAGCTCCGATAAAAGTGTCAAACATCAGATTGGTGGCTTTATACAGAATATTCATTAGGTTGTTGCTTGATAAGTAATAGGAACAAAATCTTCACAAGAAAATTCTGTAGCAATACAAAATACAATTGAGGGTATTAGCTGGCACTTTGCAACAAATTGTAACAAATCAACTAGTTATAAACAAAATTTTCTAACTCAAAGGAGTGAAAAAGTACCACAACTCTGAAAAAATGTGGGAAGAAACACATGCTACACAGGCATTGTTTCCCCATGATGCTCGATCACAACATCAAATATACTTCAACTTGGAGTAGCATTGGTTGAGATACAAGGGAGAATGTTGATACATGTAATGATGAATGGGTAAGACTAAGATTAAGAGGACAGGGGTCACCACTGCGCGGCCCTAGATGCACATTTGATTTTCCAACTTAGCAACACACCCACCTTATCAGTTCATAATTTCAGTAAAATAAAAGAAACTAGTCTTTATGATTCTGGAGAATCATGGCTTTTCCCGATGAGATTCCATGATTTTTCATGACCCCACAGTGTCTGATGAATTGTTTTTAACTGTCTCACTTAAGTTCCTTCATTGGTGTTATGAGAAAGGTGAAGATAGTAGTCTCAAATGACACAGTTTGATAAAAAATTGTTTAGGTAAAAACCATCATTAACGGTGGAGTGGGTTAATGTCAATATCGTCCTCCAACAAGTCAATGACCGACAAAAGGAGTTATGTTTGACAAATACTCACTGAGTGCTGTGTCAATTTAAAAATGGTCCATTTTATCTCAAATGTATCCAAAATATTGATGTCTGCCAGCTTGTAGAGGGTTAACAAGTGCCAACAGGAATATTTATTCATGCAACTTGTAATGTCACACCAAGAACTGTGAATGGCCATTTTTTTCTTTAAAATCTACAAGATGTTTTCAGAGAAATCCAGGGAGAACAGGAATTTTAAGCTTTTGATGGGTATCATTGTTTTTCTAGCCCAAAACGGGTTAAGTGTTGTTTTTGAAATACTCTTATTACTTCCAAAAATAATTCTCAGTGAATTCTACTTCCACTTATTTTGATCTCTCCTCCCAACTTCGGGTGCTGTGGGTACGCAAACACAAACTATTTTATCAACATTTTGATGTTTGAGAACCTGCATAGGGTTAACAAATATGCTTACAGGAATATTTTGTACATGCACCTTGTAATGTCACACTAAGATATGAGAATGGCCATTTTCTCCTGAAAATCTACGGGATGTTTTTAAAGAAATCCTCAGATAACATGCATTTTTAACCTTTTGAGGGGTATCTCTCTTTAACCAGCTCTAAAGGGTTAATGCTTGGTTTTGTGAATATCTTCATCACTTACAAAAATGATCGACGGTGAATTCCACTTCCAATGAAGGAGGTTATGTTTATCTCGTAGGTACACATTTGGTGTTATGGTTGCCCAAGAACAGCCCATTTTCTCCAAATGTCAATGCTTGGCAGCCTCTGGGGGGTTAAAAAAATGCTTATCGAAACATTTTGTTCATGCAACTTGTAATGTCACTCGAAGACCTGCGAATGGTCAATTGCTCTTGAATTTTTTTTTGTTGAGAAATCGAGAAATCCACAGAAAACTGGAATTTTAAGCTTTTAAGGGGTATACCTCCTTAACCAGTCAAAAATGGGTTAAGACCTCGATCTTTGAATACATTTACTACTTACAAAAATGTTTCCCTGTCAGTTTTGCGTCCGGTAAAAGAAGTTACGTTTCTCTGTTGTATTCCCATTTGATGTTGTTGTTGTTCAAAAACAGACTATTTTTTTTCAAAATTTTGACATTTAGCAGCCCATGGAGGGTTAACAAATGCTTAGAGGAATAATTTATCCAATCAACTGGTAATGTGACACCATGACCTATCAATGGCCATTTTCTCTTGAAAACCCTACCAGATGTTTGTAAAGAAATCCAGGGAAAACATAAATTTTTAAGCCTTTGATCGGTATCACTATTAACAACCACAAAATGGGTTAACGCTTGGTTTTTTGAATACCCTTATTACTTACAAAAATGGTCTTCGGTGAATTCCACTTCCAACAAAGGAGATTATGTTTATTTCTCAGGTACACGTTGGGTGATGTGCGTACCTGAAAACAGCCCATTTCAACAAAATTACGATGCTTGGCAGCCTCTAGAGGGTTAATAAACGCTCACTGGAATATTTTGTCCATGCAACTTGTAATATCACACAAAGACCTGCGAGTAGTCAATTTTTCTTGAAAACCTACAGGATGTTTTTAGAGAAATCCCCAGAAAATGGGAATTTTAAGATTTTAAGGGGTCTCTCTCTTTAGCCTGTCCAAAATGGGTTAAGACTTCGACGTTTGAATACCCTTACTACTTACAAAAATGTTTGCGTATAGATTGTGCGCTCGATAAAAGAAGGCACGTTTCTTTGTGGCGTACCCATTGGGTGCTGTTGGCGTCCAAAAACAGCCCATTTTATCACAATTTTGACATTTAGCAGCCCGTGGAGGGTTAACAAATGCTCACCGCAGTATTTTGTCCATGCAACTTCTATTGTCACACCAAGGCTTGGGAGTGACAAATTTTTCTTGAAAATCTACAAGACTCGTTTAGAGAAATCCACGGAGTACACAAATTTTTTAGCTTTTTGGGGGTATTGCTGTTTAACCAGCCCAAAGCGGGTTAACGCTTGGTTTTTTGAACACCGTTATTACTGACAAAAATGATCCTTGGTGAATTCCACTCCCAATAAAGGAAGTTATGTTTATCTCCCATGTATTGTTTGGGTGCGGTGGGGGCCTGAAACCGGCCTATTTCATCAAAATTTCGATGTTTGGCAGCCTGTGGAGGGTTACCATATGCATCGCCTGATATGTCGTGTGTATCAAAGGGCGTGTCACAGACAGGTCTAGCAATTACGAAAGTATAAAAAAAACAAGACGTGTTTCGAGAAAGTGCCGATAAACCCCAATTTTGGCAGTTTTTTGCTAATTCTGACGAAATAAGGGTCAAATCGAAAATTCTGCTTCGGTACATTTTTAGATTTTGTGCCCCTCTATGCGTGTGCAAAATTTCGTGAAAATCGGTTCGAAAATGGCTTCTGAATCGTACAGACAAAATGTGTGGGAAAAAAAAACAACAAAAAAAACAAAAAAAAAACTAGACTTTATGATTCTGGAGAATCATGGCTTTTCCCGATTAGATTCCATGATTTTTCTTGACCCCCACAGTGTCTGATGAATTGTTTTTAACTGTCTCACTAAAGTTCCTTCATTGATGTTATGAGAAAGGTGAGTATAGTAGTCTCAAATGACTCGGTTTGGAATTGATAAAAAAATGTTTAGGTAAAACCCATCATTAATGGTAGAATGGGTTAATATCAATATCAATGTTTCCCTATCAGTTTTGCGTCCGGTAAAAGAAGTTACGTTTCTCTGTGGCATTTCCATTTGATGTTGTTGGTGTCCAAAAACAGACTATTTCCTCAATTTTTTTACATTTAGCAGCCCATGAAGGGTTAACAAATGCCTACCAGAATAATTGATCCATGCAACTGGTCATATGACACCAAGACCTATCAACGGCCATTTTCTCTTGAAAACCCCACAAAATGTTTGTAACGAAATCCAGGGAAAATGATTTTTTAAGCTTTTGATGGGTATCCCTGTTAACCTCCCCAACAGGGGTTAACGCTTGGCTTTTTGAATACCTTTATTACTTACAAAAATGGTCCTCTGTGAATTCCACTTCAAACAAAGGAGATTATGTTTATCTCTCATGTATACATTAGGTGCTGTGCGTGTCTGAAAACAGTCCCATGTTAACAACATTACGATGCTTGGCAGCTTGTAGATGGTTAAAAAACGCTCACCGGAGTATTTTGTCCATGCAACTTTTAATGTCACATAAACACCTACGAATAGTCAATTTGTCTTGAAACTCTACAAGTTACCGTTAGGGAAATCACAGAAAATGGTAATTTAAAGCTTTCAAGGGATATCTCTCTTTAGCCTGCCCAAAATGGGTTAAGACGTCGACTTTTGAATACCCTTACTACTTACAAAAATGTTTCCATATAAATTGTACGTGTGATAAAAGAAGGCACTTTTCTTTGTGGTGTACCCTTTGGGTGCTGTTGGTGTGCAAAAACAGCCCATTTTATCGCAATTTTGACCTTCAGCAGCCCGGGGAGGGTTAACTAATGCTGACCGGAATATTTTGTTCATGCGACTTGTAATGTCACACCAAGACCTGCAAATAGCCGATTTTTCTTGAAAACCTACAAGATGTTGTTAGAGAAATCCAGAAATTAAGATTTTAATGGGTATCTCTCTTTAACCAGCCCCAAATGGGTTAAGACGTCTAATTTTGAATACCCTTACCACTTTCAAAAATATTTTCCGATCAATTTTGCGTCCGATAAATGAAGGCCCCTTTCTCTGTGGTATATCGTTTGGGTGCTGTTGGTGTCTAAAAACAGCCCATTTTATCACAATTTTTACGTTTAGCAGCTCGGGGAGGGTTAACTAATGCTGACCGGAATATTTTATCCATGCAACTTGTAATGTCACACCAAGACCTGAGAGTGACCAATTTTTCTTGAAAATCTACAAGACTCGTTTAGAGAAATCCACGGAAAACATGAATTTTTGAGCTTTTTTGGGGTATTGCTGTTCAACCAGCCCAAAACGGGTTAACACTTGGTTTTCTGAACACCCTTATTACTTACAAAAATGATCTTCGGTGAATTCCACTTCCAATAAATGAAGTTATGTTTACCTCTCGGGTATCGTTTGGGTGTTGTGGGGGTCTGAAACCGGCCCATTTCATCAAAATTTCGATGTTTGGCAGCCTGTGGAGGGTTACCATATGCATCGCCAAATATGTCGTGTGCATCAAAGGTTGTGTCATAGGCAGGTCTAGTAATGATGGATGTTTAAAAAAAAATCCTAAAGACGTGTTTCGAGAAAGTGCCGATAAACCCCAATTTTGGCAGTTTTTTGCCAATTCTGGCGAAATAAGGGTTAAATCGAAAATTCCGCTTCGGTACATTTTTAGATTTTTTGCCACTCTATGCGTGTGCCAAACTGTGTGAAAATCGGTTCGAAAATGTCTTCTGAATCGGACGGACAAAAATGTGTGGAAAAAAAAACCAAAAAAAACCCCCAAAATATAATAATCCGTAGAAAAACAATAGTCTTTTCCAGAGGGAAAAGTCTAATTATCAATTTGAATTAATTAATAGATGATGGAAAATATTTGGCTTCCTTCGCCTTCTATTTAATTACCACAAACAATATCAGTTTGATGCCGACAAACGAAACTGAACGCATGTGGTCTGGTTAAAAAGTAACTTGGCATGAATAATGAAGAAATTGCGAATATTTCGTGTATTTCATTTGTTTAAAAGCCAATTGCAGCTACTATTGACTGTGCATTCGATAATTCGTTTCGGTTTTGACCACACGGCCACGCTGACACTCAGTGACAGCGGCTGTGTTTATTGTGATATGCAAATTGGGGGATGGTTTCCGGTGAAGGAGATTTGTCACATTTGTCAGTGTAAAACGATCATAAAAGACACTGATCGACGCTTGTGTTAGTATGGTTGGTTGCAAGAAAAAACTAAATTCTCAGCATCGTCCAAGCGCACCTTATTTAAAAGCACAAATGCATCATTTTCAACCCATCTTCAATCGGTCCTTTGCAGACATCAAACATACCCGCCTCAAATTCCTTGGTTACTAGGAAGTAAATAACTTCACAACATCTGGGGGAAATCAACACGCTCAATGTAGTTCCAGGTCACTTGGAATATACTTCGTGAAAAAGTGATTTCTGAAGCGCTGTGAAATCCGTTACTTATTCCCAGTTCCTTATTCGACTTTCTAAATTTAGCAGAAATCACTGAAGGTGATTAATATACCCGCTTTGGGTTTTTAGAGGAATGCACTTCTGATCATGTAGGCGAAGGCCATAAGGAAATGTATACATAAAGATCATTTTTTGTTGTTGAAATTTGTATTTGCATGTGGCCTTCCACAGAACAGGACTGAATACTTAAAGAGCCCACACATATATGGTTTACATTTGGAAAAACACATTTACAATGAGCAACATGTATTCAAAATCGGTTCATTAATGTAGGAGGAGTTGCACACACAAGAATCCCATTTGAAAACCCATAATAAATCCAAGTTAAAGGGAGATAACCTGGTTAAAATTGTCGCAGATCAAAAATTTTGGAATATGCGTATGTTCACTTAGTTGTGATAATGTTTGAAAGGTTTCGTCAAAATTGATTGATAAATGTAGGAGGAGTTGCACGCACAAGAATTTCATGTAGAAACCCATAATAAATCTAAGTTAAAGGGAGATAACCTAGTTAAAATTGCCACAGCTCAAAAATTTTGGAATATGCGCATGTTCACTTAGTAGTGATGATGTCTGTAAACTTTCGTCCAAATTGATTGATAAATGTAGGAGGAGTTGCGCACACAAGAATTTCATGCAGAAACCCATATTAAATCAAAGTTCAAGAGAGATAACCTGGTTAAAATTGTCGCAGATCAAAAAGTTTGGAATATGCACATGTTCACTTAGTAAAGATGATGTTTGAAAAGTTTCATCAAAATCGGTTCATTAATGTAGGAGGAGTTGCACACACAAGAATTTGTTCGAACGGAAAGACATAATAAATCTAAGCCAAAGGGAGATAACCTGGTTAAAATTGTCGCAGATCAAAAATCTTGGAATATGCGCATGTTCACTTAGTAGTGATGATGTCTGAAAAGTTTTGTCCAAATTGATTGGTAAATGTAGGAGGAGTTGCGCACACAAGAATTTCATGTAGAAACCCATATTAAATCAAAGTTCAAGAGAGATAACCTGGTTAAAATTGTCGCAGATTAAAAAGTTTGGAATATGCACATGTTCACTTAGTAGAGATGATGTTTGAAAGGTTTCATCAAAATCGGTTCATTTATGTAGGAGGAGTTGCACACACAAGAATTTGTTCGGATGGAAACACACAATAAATCTAAGTCAAAGGGAGATAACCTGGTTAAAATTGTTGCAGATCAAAAATCTTGGAATATGCGCATGTTCACTTAGTAGTGATGATGTCTGAAAAGTTTTGTCCAAATTGATTGATAAATGTAGGAGGAGTTGCGCACACAAGAATTTCATATAGAAACCCATATTAAATCAAAGTTCAAGAGAGATAACCTGGTTAAAATTGTCGCAGATCAAAAAGTTTGGAATATGCACATGTTCACTTAGTAGAGATGAAGGTTTCATCAAAATCGGTTCATTACTGTAGGAGGAGTTGCGCACACAAGAATTTGTCTGGACGGAAAGACGTACGTACGGACGGACGTACAGACGTACAGGGCGATTCCTATATAGCCCCCACTTCTTCGAAGCGGGGGTATAATAAATGGCCTTCTTGGGTGGCACCCTAAGACACAGGACTATTCAAACCCTGGGGTTCACTCCCCCACCCCCCTTTAGGGGCCAGGTTGGACCCTAAAAGTGACCAAATGGTCAAAATCGTAATTATTGATGGAAATTCGCGGAACAAACGGCATCATAGGGTGGCGTCCGAAAATACAAGATTATTCAAATCCTAAGGTTCACCCTCCAACCCCTTTTTAGGGGCCATATTGGACCCTAAAAGTGATCAAATGGTCAAAATCGTAATTGACGGAAATTCGCGGAACAAACGGCCTTATAGGGTGGCACCCTAAAATACAAGATTATTAAAATCCTAAGGTTCACCCTCCCACCCCTTTTTAGGGGCCAGAGATTTAACCCAAAAAGTGACCAAATGGTCAAAATCGAATTATTGATGGAAATTTGCGGAACAAACGGCGTCATAGGGTGGCGCCCTAAAATACAAGATCATTCAAATCCTATGGTTCACCCTCCAACCCCTTTTTAGGGCCCACATTGGACCCTAAAAGTGACCAAATGGTCAAAATCGTAATTGTTGGCTATAATTCGCGGAACAAACGGCGTGATAGGGTGGCGCCCTAAAATGCAACATTATTCAAAACCTAAGGTTCACCCCACCCCTATTTAGGGGCCAGATTGGACCCTAAGAGTGACTAAATGGTCAAAATCATAATTATTGATGGAAATTCGCGGAACACACGGCGCTATAGGTTGGCGCCCTAAAATACAAGATTATTCAAATACTAAGGTTCACCCCCCCACCCCTACTTAGGGGCCAGATTGGACCCTAAAAGTGACCAAATGGTCAAAATCGTAATTATTGACGGAAATTCACAAAACAAACAGCGTTATAGGGTGGCGCCCTAAAATGCAACATTATTCAAATCCTAAAGTTCACCCCACCCCTATTTAGGGGCCAGATTGGACCCTAAGAGTGACTAAATGGTCAAAATCGTAATTATTGATGGAAATTCGCGGAACACACGGTGCTATAGGTTGGCGCCCTAAAATACAAGATTATTCAAATACTAAGGTTCACCCCCACCCCTACTTAGGGGCCAGATTGGACCCTAAAAGTGACCAAATGGTCAAAATCGTAATTATTGACGGAAATTCGCGGAACAAGCGGCGTTATAGGGTGGCGCCCTAAATACAAGATTATTCAAATCCTAAGGTTCACCCTCCCACCCTTCTTAGGGGCCAGATTGGACCCTAAAAGTCACCAAATAGTCAAAATCATAATTATTGATGGAAATTCGCGGAACAAACGACGTCATAGGGTGGCGCCCGAAAATACAAGGTATCCTAGATAGGTATCCTCAAATAATACAATACTAGGCTATAGGTATCCTCAAATACCCGTATGTGACTATGTGATAAGGCACATTGTGTCACATTGTGCCTTTTCACATAAGCACATATCGGCACATAAACCATGTGCCTATGTGCTAGGGCACATTGTGTCACATTGTGCTTTTTCACATAAGCACATATGACAAAAAAGGGGTGCCGAAGGTCATATGTTTTTCAAAAAAGGGGTGCCGAAACTGGGGTGCCTGGAGATATTGCCATTGGATATAGATGTGATGAGAATCTGATACAACTTCGTTGTAATAAGGGGAGATAACTCTATACGATTAAGTACAGGTTATGGGAAATTAAGCAATCTGATTGGTTAGTTATAATTTATATAAATGATCTAGATAAATGAAACAACAAGAGTACACGGAACAGGGTCAGAACTAACAAGAATAGACTAGAATAGCTAAATATAGTAATAATAAGCAAAGCTGTTCCAACTAATAGGCTCTTCTATGTTACTGGAGTATACTCTAGAACAAAGGAACATGGCCAGACAGACATAAACTATTGCATATATAGATAGAAGCAGAGAATTCTGGGTAATGACCAAAGGAACGTGTCTTTTAATGGGAAAAACGTCATGGGATAGGGATCCAAAAAGGGATTCTGGGAGAATTCTAAGCCAGAACATTACTCCTGTTCAATTGAACGCACCCCCGTACCCCCTTAGTACTATAGCTCTACGTGCTAAGCCGATAAATTGGGGATATAAAGTCAATTTCGGTGATTTCGGGTGGATTTTGGTGATTTGGAGGGATTGTCTGGTTGTTTGTGGTAATTAGATTTACTCTTCTACAAAGGAACACACCCTCTAAACATACCTCTGTCCTATTGTAGGACTTTGGATCACATAGCAACCACGTGCTACCATAGAAACCAAGATGGCGGCCTCCAGTATACAAAATGGATGACGGAAACACGTATCACCTTAACACGCGCTGCGCATGCGCACTCACACCACGTATCACTATGGAGATGACGTCACAACATGGCCGCTCACGCAGGTTACCATGACAACACAACATGGTGGCACTGGGTCACGTGACCTGATGTCACTTCCGGGGTCCGGCACCGGGGTCCGGCCAATGAGGCCCCAAACATACGAGACATACTACTCTTATTATTGCGTTAGCCTCCTTAAAAAATCACTTTTCACACATTCAGAGGTACATTTGGTACTTTAAACCGTAGTTTTTATACACTTACCGTCCTTTTTACCGGATACCGTCCTTTTTACCGGCAAAAAGTATTACCCCCAAGAAGTTTCGTAAAGATCGGTTCATAAATACGGCCTCTAGCCTGAGCCATGTGTACGGCGCGACAGACGGACGATGGGCCATGACAATACCTCAAATTTGGCTTCGCCAAAGTTGAGCTAAAAATGGCCAGTTATTTCTCAAGCAGCAAATCGGATAATGGACCACAGGTTGTTCAAGCAGAGGTTTTATTTGCTAACTTTATTGCTGAGCACGATCTACCATTTGCAGTTGCTGATCACTTCACAAAATTATGTAAGACAATGTTTCCAGACAGTGACATAGAAAAAAAATAGGCCGATTAAATCGTCAGATGTGTACCCAAACATGCAACTAGTAGAAAGCTGTTATCTCAGGACCAATTTTAGGAGGAATTTTCAATTTGAAGGATAACAGGTTAATATCTCAGGATCAAATTACCAGGTTTACACCAAAAACTATACAGCGCGGCACATCAGTAACCTGAAGATATATATAAAGTAACATGACAATTGGATTGATATTTTTTTGAGTTATCTCATGCCAAAGGGATTGGAAGAATTCTCATTTTGAAGGATAAAGGGTTAATATCTCGGGATCAAATTATGAGATTTACACCAAAAACTATACAGCTCGGCATATCAGTAACCTGAACACAAATATAAAGTAACATGACAATCCAAGCAATATTTTTTAGTTATCGAATGCCAAAGAAATGGATACAGATGCCAGATGGACAGACAAAGGATGGACAAACGACGGAGGGCTACCCCGGATAACGACATTATGTGTACCATACATAGTATGGGTACACATAAAACAAGAGCTGGACTTTCGTCCGGTGCATTCCCCCACATGGTGTACCGCCTAGTGTTGGCATACCTATGACCAACAAATATCATTTATGAATATTCTCGTATGGACTGACAGACAGATGCACAGATGGACAGACGCAATCCAGTATACCTCCCCCCCCCCCTTCCATTTTCTTCGAAAGTTTTCAACAATTTCTAAGTCAAAAAGTATGGTAAATTGTTTGGTGTTTGGAAGTTTTATGCAATGAAGCAGAAGCCTTTGTCATAGGCAAACTGCATGCCATATTTCACTGAAATTCGATAACCCCAATCCGCCAGTATGCACCCCCACCCCCCCCCCCTCCTATTTTCTTCGAAAGTTTTCAACAATTTCTAAGTCAAAAGGTATGGTAAATTCTTTGGTGTTTGGAAGTTTTATGCAATGAGGCAGAAGCCTTTGTCATAGGCAAACTGCATGCCATATTTCACCAAAATCCGATAACCCATACCTGAGATACAGGCTGAACGGACAAATAATGTCTATTTCTTTCAATTTCTAAGTCAAAAAAGGGGGATAACTCTAAAAAGGAGAATGTGAGAAATACCGTTGAATCCTTTTTTTAAAGCCTATACCATAAGCAGTGTTCATGGCAAATTTCATTGCAATAGAACATTTGATACCCGAGATACAGGCTGAACAGACAAAATTTGGCTGGGACAGACACAATTTCTAAGTGAACAATTAATAAAAAAAAAATAACTAGTGTGGGCATATCTTTGACCAACAAATATTATAAACAAGAGGCCCCACGTGGCCTTAATCGCTCACCTGACAAAGTGACTCTAAGAAGTATTTTAGGTCACCTTCACCATGTCATGCCTCATCAACATTAACTGGTTGAGTGATAGATTTTGTTTGAAGTTCAACATTTGTTACCTAAAATTAGTTTTATTTAAAATCATTGGTGTGTGGCCAATCTCCAATGATTTTTAATAAAGCAAATTTATCTCTGCAGACAAACTGGTTTAGCATGAAGCACAAACAAGGAATGTGAAGAGATAGCCTTGGACATCTCTCCCCAACTGTGGATATCTTCCATGTGCTACATGTATATATTTGCATGCAAGAAAACAAAAATTTTCACAAATTTTATTTTTTTTTATCATCATTGGAACAAGCTCAAACAGCTTATTCCAATAGGGGTATGGGAAGATCAGGTATATTTTTGAGACAGAAATGTGAATATATAAATAATGGTGTTTTTTTGTGAATGATGCTGGAGAATTTTGCGTAAAGATATGGTAAATGGTTTGTTCTAGATACAGAATGATGCAAAAGTATTTAAATTTGATTAGGCAAGTTGTTCCTATAATGCATTTAAAAATTGAAGTAACTGTTTTTTTGCTGACGAACTTTTAGATGTGTGTGTCTGTGTTTGTGTGTGTGTGTGTGTGTTTGTGTGTGTGTGTTTGTGGGGGGGGGGGGGGGGGGGGGGGGTAAGAGTGTTCTTGCAAACAAAATTCCTGAATAAATGGAAAATTTTATTTTTTGTGTGAAAGACATAGTGCGTGAATGTTGATTGGAACAAGCTTAGAGAGCTCATTTTAATGTGAAGTCATAAAGCTGTGTTTTACGTACGAAATTCTGGAATAACTAAAAAAATTGCTTTTTTGACTCAAAAAGCATGGTGTGCGACCTCTCATTGGAATGATCTCAAAAAGCTCATTCCAATGGGGTATTTACAAGCGATAAGTACATGTATGTTTAAGAGACAAAAATTAAAATTTGAATAGCGATTTTTGCGAAGAATGCTGACAAGTTTTGGCAGTTATGCTGGTAAAAAGGTAAGATATGCAAAGTGGTTGTTTTTTAGAGGCGACATTTAATTAAGGGGAATTAACCCTTGATTACTGAGGTAACTTCTAAAAGTACTGAAATTTCATGAAGCAATGTGAATAACAGACAACAGTTGCCTAAAAATTTCATGAATAACTAAAATTTTTATTCCTTTGTCTCGAAAACATGGCATATGACCTTTGTTGGAATGAGCTGAATGCGTGTGTTCCAATGAGGGGTCATAAAATTTGAACGAAGATTTGTGTGAATAATGCATTAGTACTGCTAGATTTGGGTAAACGGTTCACCCTGGATACCACCCCTTCTATAGTAGATCTTTTCTGCAAATTTTGTCTAAGATTCTATCAACTTTACAAATAAATACGTTCATGAATCACAATCAGATCCACCCTACAATGTTGCATACCAAATATCAAAAGATTCTGCCTGCTGGATCTGGAGAAGAAGAATTTTTAAGAAATATGCCTGAAACGCACTAAGTTAAAATTTGGGCTCCTATACGGAGCCCAAATATAAACCCAGGGGGCCGATTTGAACAAACTTGAATCAGATCCACCCCACAATGTTGCTTACCAAATATGAAAAGATTCTGAAGCTGGATCTGGAGAAGAAGATTTTTTAAGAAATTTGCCTGAAATGCACTAAGTTCGAATTCAAGCTTCTATAGTGAGCCCAAATATGAAACTAGGAAGCCGATTTGAACAAACTTGAATCAGATCCACCCCACAATGTTGCATACCAAATATCAAAAGATTCTGCCTGCTGGATCTGGAGAAGAAGATTTTTTAATAAATTTGCCCGAAATGCACTAAGTGCGAATTCGGGCTTCTATATTAAGCCCAAATATGAATCCAGGGGGCCGATTTGAACAAACTTGAATCAGATCCACCCCGCAATGTTGCATACCAAATATCAAAAGATTCTGCCTGCTGGATCTGGAGAAGAAGATTTTTGAAGAAATTTGCCTGAAATGCACTAAGTGCGAATTCGGGCTTCTATATTAAGCCCAAATATGAATCCAGGGGGCCGATTTGAACAAACTTGAATCAGATCCACCCCACAATGTTGCATACCAAATATCAAAAGATTCTGCCTGCTGGATCTGGAGAAGAAGATTTTTTAAGAAATTTGCCCGAAATGCACTAAGTTTGAATTCGAGCTTCTATAGTGAGCCCAAATATGAATCCAGGTGGCTGATTTGAACAAACTTGAATCAGATCCACCCCGCAATGTTGCATACCAAATATCAAAAGATTCTGCCTGCTGGATCTGGAGAAGATGATTTTTTAAGAAATTTGCCTGAAATGCACTAAGTTCGAATTCGAGCTTCTATAGTGAGCCCAAATATGAATCTAGGAAGCCGATTTGAACAAACTTGAATCAGATCCACCCCACAATGTTGCATACCAAATATCAAAAGATTCTGCCTGCTGGATCTGGAGAAGAAGATTTTTTAATAAATTTGCTTGAAATGCACTAAGTTCAAATTTGGGCTCCTATACTGAGCCCAAATATAAACCCAGGGGGCCGATTTGAACAAACTTGAATCAGATCCACACCACAATGTTGCTTACCAAATATGAAAAGATTCTGCCTGCTGGATCTGGAGAAGAAGATTTTTTAAGAAATTTGCATGAAATGCACTAAGTTCAAATTCGAGCTTCTATAGTGAGCCCAAATATGAATCTAGGAAGCCGATTTGAACAAACTTGAATCAGATCCACCCCACAATGTTGCATACCAAATATCAAAAGATTCTGCCTTCTGGATCTGGAGAAGAAGATTTTTTAAGAAATTTGCCTAAATGCACTAAGTTCGAAATCGGGCTCGTATACTGAGCCCAAATATGAACCCAGGGGGCCGATTTGAACAAACTTGAATCAGATCCACCCTACAATGTTGCATACCAAATATCAAAAGATTCTGCCTGCTGGATCTGGAGAAGAAGATTTTTTAAGAAATTTGCCTGAAATGCACTAAGTTCGAAATCGGGCTCCTATACTGAGCCCAAATATTAACCCAGGGGGCCGATTTGAACAATCTTGAATCAAATCCACCCCACAATGTTGCTTACCAAATATGAAAAGATTCTGCCTGCTGGATCTGGAGAAGAAGATTTTTTAAGAAATTTGCCTGAAATGCACTAAGTTCGAATTCGGGCTTCTATAGTAAGCCCAAATATGTATCCAGGGGGCCGATTTGAACAAACTTGAATCAGATCTACCCCGCAACATTGCATACCAAATATCAAAAGATTCTGCCTGCTGGATCTGGAGAAGAAGATTTTTGAAGAAATTTGCCTGAAATGCACTAAATTCGAATTCGAGCTCCTATAGTGAGCCCAAATATGAATCTAGGGAGCCGATTTGAACAAACTTGAATCAGATCCACCCTACAATGTTGCATACCAAATATCAAAAGATTCTGCCTGCTGGATCTGGAGAAGAAGATTTTCAAAGAAATTTGCCTGAAATGCAGTAAGTTCAAATTTGGGCTCCTATACTGAACCCAAATATAAACCCAGGGGGCCGATTTGAACAAACTTGAATCAGATCCACCCCACAATGTTGCATACCAAATATCAAAAGATTCTGCCTGCTGGATCTGGAGAAGAAGATTTTTTAAGAAATTTGCCTGAAATGCACTAAGTTCGAAATCGGGCTCCTATACTGAGCCCAAATATGAACCCAGGGGGCCGATTTGAACAAACTTGAATCAGATCCACCCTACAATGTTGCATACCAAATATCAAAAGATTCTGCCTGCTGGATCTGGAGAAGAAGATTTTTTAATGTTTTTCCCATTGCCTACAGTGTTAAAAAGTGCTGACTCAGCACTTTTTCAAAGTCCCGAAACTGTACCCTATGATAAAACCGATGGCAATTTTTTTTTACCAATCCTTTCTGTTGGTCCTAAGGAAGCTGCACACCAAATAAAAATTCTCAGTGCCGTGCAGTTTTGGAGATATGGGCGTTTTAAATTTTTTCTATTTTTAGCTCCTGTGGTTCCCACGGGGCTGCGGGAAAATTTTTTTTTGCATAAATCAAGTACTCATGACCCAATAAGCCCTCACATAAAATTTGGTTCAAATCAGCCTCTCGGTTTGGAAAATAGAAATTTTGGGCGGGGCAAAAAATTTTGCCCCTCTCATAACAACGCCAAGTATAGCCCCACAAACTTCTCTTGAACAAATCTGAGTCTACACCTCAAAAGGAAGCTGCACACCAAATATCAAGTCTCTGCTACTGCTGGTTCATGAGAAGAAGATTTACAAAGATTTTGGTGCCCCTTGGGGGTGTGGCACCACCCAGGAGGAGGGGCAACTTCATTTGAACAAATCTGAATTGGCATTAGGTAATAAACATTTAGCCAACATTTGAATAAAATTGGGCTAGTGGTTTAGGAGGAGAAGTCGATAATGTAAAGTTAACGCCGGACGGACGACGACGGACGACGGACGCCGGACGCCGGACGACGGACGACGGACGACGGACAGAAAGTGATTAGTTAAGCTCCCCTTGAGCTTCGCTCAGGTGAGCTAAAAATAATAAGTTACTTAAGTTATGAATACTTTCGGATGGACTCGCACATGGACGGATGGATGGACGCATGTAATCCAGCATACCCCAATTTTCTTCGAAAGTGGGGGTATAAATACTTCATTATTTATAACATTGTAACCCTGTTAACTGAATAGTAACTGAACATTTATTCCATTATATCTTGTTTGACAAAGCTCTGTTAAACAAGATATAATGGACTAAATGCTTATATTAGATGGCCTGAGGCCAAACAATGAGAATTTGGTAATTGGTTTTTTTTGGGACATATTATTATATCATATGATTTTTCACACATTTGATGCAACTAACAGGATCAATTTGTTTTGAAGGTATGATATAATGTAAATGGGTTTGTGTTTTGAAAATTATATTCAATTAACTGTTTTATTGAATTGAGAGATATTCAAATATGTGGGTAACATTGTATAACTCATTTACTACTTAATAAATTGTTATTCTCTGAACAAGAGTCTTGTTATAATATTCACACGTAAAAATCTCCCCCGATTGTCATTTTCAAAACTTAACATGTCTGCTGCCCCCTCCCCCCATTATGTTGTATACCAAATATCCAAAGATTTTGTCTGGTAGTTCTGGAGAAGATTTTTAAAGACTATCTCTCATATTGCAGAGTTAATATTTGATCTGCAGGATGAAGGGAGCCCAAATATGAACCCAGGGAACCAATTTGAACAAACTTGAATGAAGTACAACAAACTTCAAAAGATATCGACCAGTGTTTCTTGAGATTTAAAAACCTATATGGAGACAAATATGAACGCGAGGAGTTGATTTGTACAAACATGAATCTGATCCCCTAAGTATGCTGTATACCAAATATCAAAAGATTCTGACCAGTGTTTCTAAAGATTTTTTTAATTGCCGACTCAAGTGTTTTTCCATTACCAACAGTGTTAAAATTGTGGACTTCTGTATGGAGCCCATGTATCATTATTTATTTATTGGTGTTTAAGGTCACATATTTTTGCACAATGGTTAATCATGACCACAACATGAGTATCAACTCAAGACCAGGGGTGAGCGTTAAGAAGCCATGTTGCACATTTTAGAGAGGGTTTGCACCTCCCATGCATTGGTGACTGGGTCCTATTTTACCAGTAAAACAGAGCCTGTTTACTGCAGTGAACAGGCAGTGAACAGGCACTGCTTCACTTCCCGTGGGAAGCCCACATATCAACCCAAGCACTTGATTTGAACAAACTTGAATCTGATCCAAATATCAAAATATCTGGACCAGTGCTTCTGGAAAAGAATTTTTGAAGTTTTGAAAGCATATAGACGTTTTCCCATTTCTTTACTGATCTTTAACCCTTTACCCAACGTAACGGTCAAAACCGGCCAGCGCTATTCACTAAATGAAAGAGTCAATGATACTGTAGCTCAACTTGACAAACTTGAACATGGTAAGTTATAAATGAAATGGCAAAATTGAAGATCATTGGTACCAATGTTATTTGATAAAATTTCAACATAACAGCATTGTGTGTGCACAACGTCAGAGTAATCCATCCATTTTTAAATGTAAACTGTAAGACTGGCTAAAGGAAGAATGTTGATACATGAATGCAGTATGTTCAGAGGTTATTGTAAAAGGCAACTTTTTTTCACAGAAATGAATGCTAATCAACAGCTCTTATCTAGAGTTCTTGACTAATGAGCACACCAAGTTCCAAAAAACAATCCTATGATAAATGTGGCCTGTAGGCCATGTCGAAGAATGTTGATGCACAAATGCAATAAATTCAAAGATTGTTGCTAACATCAACAGTTTTTGATGGAAATGAAAAGAAAATCAATAGCTTCTATCTTTGTCACCCTACATGAGCAAAGTTTCAAAACAACCTGATAATGAATGTGCCTTCTGAGGCATGCCAAAGGAAGATGTTAATGCACAAATGCACTAAGTAGAAGGTCATTGCTTTGTGGCAATGGTTTTTTGGAGGTTTGTTTGTGTAAATTCATAAATATACCCTACAGAGAGTGCGAAAGGGATAAGTTGATGCACAAATGCAGTAAGTTCAAAGGCTGGTGATAATGACAATAACTTTTTATGGAAATTAAACAAGAGGCCCCAGGGGGCATGAGGGCGCTCACCTGACATGGTAGCCTAAATATCAACCTAGAGAATTGATTTCAGCAAATTGCATCTGCTACTCCTAAGAAAAGCTTATACCAAATATCCAAAGATTCTGACCAGTGGATCTAAACAAGAGGCCCCAAGGAGCCTTAATCGCTCACCGGCCAAAGTGGTTCAAAGAAGTATTTGGGGGTCACATTGAGTTAGACATGGTTCATCAACACTACAAAGGAATGTAGTCATGACAAATTTTATGGAACTAAGACCATGGCTTGAACAAACTTGAATCTTCCCCCCCACCCCTTAAGGATGTTGCATACCAAAAAGCATTCATCTGCTGGATCTGAAGAAGATTTTTAAAGAAAATTCCTCATTTTGAACTAAGTTATCATTCGGGTTCCCACAGTGAGCCCAAATATGGACCCAGGGACTTGGCTTTAACAAACTTGAATCTCACCCCCCTAAGGATGCTACACACCACATATCAAAACATTCTGACTGCTGGATCTGAAGAAGATGATTTTTCAAGAAAATTCCTCATTTCGAACTAAGTTACAATTCAAGCTCCCACAGTGAGCCCAAATATGGACCTAGGGACATGGCTTGAACACACTTGAATCTCACGGATGCTGCATACCAAATATCAAAACATTCCGACAGCTGGATCTGAAGAAGATGATTTTTAAAGAAAATTCCTCATTTTTCATTCGGGCTCCCACAGTGAGCCCAAATATGGACCTAGGGACATGGCTTGAACAAACTTGAATCTCACCCCCCTAAGGATGCTGCATACCAAATATCAAAACATTCCGACTGCTGGATCTGAAGAAGATTTTTAAAGAAAATTCCTCATTTTGAACGAAGTTATAATTCGGGCTACCACAAAGAACCCAAATATGAACCCAGGGACTTGGCTTGAACAAACTTGAATCTCTCCCCCTAAGGATGCTGCATACCCAATATCAAAAGATTCTGCCTGCTGGTTCATGAGAAGAAGATTTTAAAAGAAATTTGCCTGAAATGCACTAAGATCAAATTGGGCTCCTATACTGAGCCCAAATATGAACCCAGGGGCCGATTTGAACAAACTTGAATCAGATCCACCCCACAATGTTGCATACCAAATATCAAAAGATTCTGCTTGCTGAATCTGGAGAAGAAGATTTTTAAAGAAATTTGCCTGAAATGCACTAAGTCCGAATTCGAGCTTCTATAGTGAGCCCAACAGTGAATCCAGGGGGCCGATTTGAACAAACTTGAATCAGATCCACCCCATAATGTTGCATACCAAATATCAAAAGATTCTGCCTGCTGGATCTGGAGAAGATTTTTTAAGAAATTTGCCTGAAATGCACTAAGTTCGAATTCAGGCTCCTATACTGAGCCCAAATATGAACCCAGGGGCCGATTTGAACAAACTTGAATCAGATCCACCCCACAATGTTGCATACCAAATATCAAAAGATTCTGCTTGCTGAATCTGGAGAAGAAGATTTTTAAAGAAATTTGCCTGAAATGCACTAAGTCCGAATTCGAGCTTCTATAGTGAGCCCAACAGTGAATCCAGGGGGCCGATTTGAACAAACTTGAATCAGATCCACCCCATAATGTTGCATACCAAATATCAAAAGATTCTGCCTGCTGGATCTGGAGAAGATTTTTTAAGAAATTTGCCTGAAATGCACTAAGTTCGAATTCAGGCTCCTAAACTGAGCCCAAATATAAACCCAGGGGGCCAATTTGAACAAACTTGAATCAGATCAACCCTACAATGTTGCATACCAAATATCAAAAGATTCTGCCTGCCAGAGCTGGAGAAGAAGATTTTTTAATGTTTTTCCCATTGCTTACAGTGTTAAAAAGTGCCGACTCGACACTTTTTCAACGTCCCGAAACTGTACCCTATGATAAAACCGATGGCAATTTTTTTTTACCAATCCTTTACGGAAGCTTCACACCAAATAAAAATTCTCAGTGCCGTGCAGTTTTGGAGATATGGGCATTTCAATTTTTTCTATTTTTAGTTCCTGCGGTTCCCACGGGACGACAGGAAAAAAAAAATTGGCATAAATTATGACCCAATATGCCCTCACATAAAATATGGTTCAAATCAGCCTCTCGGTTTGGAAAATAGAAATTTTGGGCAGGGCCAAATATTTTGCCCCTCCCATAACGACGCCAAATATAGCCCATCAAACTTCTCCACCTCAAAAGAAAGCTGCACACCAAATATCAAGTCTCTGCTACTGCTGGTTCATGAGAAGAAGTATTTATTTATTTATTTATTGATGTTTAAGGTCATATATTTATGCACAATGGCTAATCATGACCGTGACAGTTTTACAGGTGGAGGAAGCCGGAGTACCCGGAGAGAACCACCGAGCAACGACGAGCAGCTGGCAGCTCCCCAACATCGTAACTCCGCACTGCAGCACAGGCAGGGTTAGATTGGTTGAAGACATGCGTACCATCGACGTGCAGTACGCCTTAGTACACGGCATCATCGTGCCCCCATGCGGGCAATGGAGATGAAGTGTCTTGCCCAAGGACACAACGCGGTTGCCGCAGGTGGGATTCGAACTGAGGACCTCTCAGCTTGCAGCCTGCACCTCTACCTACTGAGCCACCACGCTCCCTCATGAGAAGAAGATTTTTTAAGATTTCAGCACACTTTTTGGGTGTGGCCCTACCAAGGGGCGAGACAACTTGATTTGAACAAAATCAAATTGCGATGTCATAACAAACTATTATCTCAAACATCCATTAAATTGGTTCAGCGGATTGGGAGGAGAAGATGCAAACACCATGTTCACGGACGACAGATGCCAGACGGTGAGTGATTACTGTAGCTCTCCTGACTGAAAGTCAGGTGAGCTAAAAATAGCTCACATCTAGAAGTCACCCCAATCACACATACCAAGTTTCAAAGTGATCCGATCATAAATGTGCAATGAAGGGTGTGTTAAAGGGAAATATTGAGGTCTAACTAAACTAAGTTCAAAGGTCAGCGGCATCATTTTTTGATAGAAATGGAAGAAAATCGATAGCTCTCATATAGATGTCACCCCACACAAGTACACCAAGTTTCCAAGCGATCCAATCTTAAATGTGCCCCGCAAGGTATGTCAAATGGAAATATTGATGCTTAACTGCACTAAGTTTTTACTAAGTTCATCGAAGGTCATTGCCAGTGGCAACATTTTTTGACGGAAATCGAAGAAAATCAATAGCTCCCATCAAGAGTTAACACCAAACAAGCATACAAAGTTTCAAACTGATCTAATCATAAATGTGCCCTGTAGGGCATGCCAAAGGAGTAAATTGATGCCTGACTAAACTTAGTTCAAAGATCGTTGCCAGTGGCAACATTTTTTGAAGGACAGAATTGGAAGAAAATCGATAGCTCCAATCTAGAGGTCACCTCAAACAAGCATGCCAGGTTTCAAATTAATCCGAACATAAATGTGCCCTGTAGGGTGTGCCAAAGGGAAGTATTGAGGTCTGACTAAACCAAGTTCTAAGAATGTTGTCCGCGGCAACATTTTTTGACGGAGATTGAAGAAAATCGATAGATCCCATCTAGAGGTCACACCCAAACAAGCGTAGCAAGTTTCAAAGCGATCTGATCATAAATGCAACCTGTGAGGTGTGCCAAAGGAAATTGTGGACATACGTACTGACGTACAACCGTACGTACGCCGACGGACTAGAAGTGATGGCAATAGCGCAGCTTGACTTTGTCAAGTTGAGCTAAACAAGAGGCCCCAGGGGGCCTTAAGCGCTCACCAAATGTTCCATACTGTTAAGACACAAATTTTATCAAAAGCTATTATTAAGGTTCTACAGAGTAAATCTACTCTCTGTGGAGCTAAAACATCAACAGGACTGAATGGGACAATGCTGCTGATCAAATATCAAAAGATTCTGCATGATGGTTCTGAAGAAGACTTTTAAAGAATTTTTCTTGAATTGCACAAAGTAAACATTCACGCCCCCATAGTGAGCCCCAATATTGATCAAAAGACGAAATTTGAACAAACGTGAATCCAACCCATACCAAAATGCTGCATACCAAATATGCCCACTGGTTCTGGTGAAGAAGATTGTTAAAAGATTTTTTCTTAAATTGCACCAAGTAAAAAAATTCACACCCTCATAGCGATCCCCAATATTGAACAGGGGATTCAATTTGAACAAACTTAAATCAGACCCATACCAAGATGCTGTATACTAAATATCCAAAGATTCTGCCCATCGGTTCCGGAAAAGAAGATTTTCAAAGAAATTTTCTTAAAATTGCACTAAGTAAAAATTCACACCCCTTTAGTCAGCCCCAATATTGATCGAGGGACTCAATTTGAACAAACTTGAATCAGACCCATACCAAGATGCTGCATATCAAATATCAAAAGATTCTGCCCATTGGTTCTGGAGAAGAAGATTTTTAAAGAATTTTTCTTAAATTGCACTAAGCAAACATTTACGCCCCCATAGTGAGCCCCAATAGTGGTTGAGGGACTCGGTTTGAATAAACTTGAATCGGACCCATAACAAGATGCTGCATACCAAGTATCAAAAGATTCTGCCCACTGGTTCTAGAGATGAAGATTTTTTAATAATTTTTCTGGTGAGCTAAAAATTCCTCATATTGTCTAAGTTATAATTCGGGCTCTCACAGGGGGCCCAAATATGGACCCAGGGACTTGGCTTTAACAAACTTGAATCTCACCTCCTAAGGATGCTACACTCCACATATCAAAACATTCCGACTGCTGGATCTGAAGAAGATTTTTTAAGAAAAGTCCTCATTTCAAACTAAGATACAATTCAAGCTCCCACAGTGAGCCCAAATATGGACCTAGGGCCATGACTTGAACAAACTTGAATCTCACACCCACCCCCCCCCCCACCCCCATTGTCCACCCCCACCCCCTAAGGATGCTGCATACCAAATATCAAAACATTCCGACTGCTGGATCTGAAAAAGAAGATTTTTAAAGAAAATTCCTCATTTTGAACTAAGTTATCTTTCGGGCTCCCACAGTGAGTCCAAATACGGACCTAGGGACATAGCTTGAACAAACTTGAATCTCACCCCCCTAAGGATGCTGCATAACAAATATCAAAACATTCCAACTGCTGGATCTGAAGAAGATTTTTAAAGAAAATTCCTCATTTTGAACTAAGTTATAATTCGGGCTACCACAGTCAGTCCAAATATGAACCCAGGGACTTGGCTTGAACAAACTTGAATCTCACCCCTCTAAGCATGCTGCATACCCATAAACCAAAAGATTCTGCCTGCTGGATCTTGAGGTTTTTAAAGAAATTTGCCTGAAATGCACCAAGTTCAAATTGGGCTCCTATACTGAGCCCAAATATGAACCCAGGGGGCCGATTTGAACAAACTTGAATCAGATCCACCCCACAATGTTGCATACCAAATAGCAAAAGATTCTGACTGCTAGATCAGGAGAAGAAGACTTTTTAATAAATTTGCCTGAAATGCACTAAGTTTGAATTCGAGCTTTTATAGTGAGCCCAAATATGAATCCAGGGGCTGATTTGAACAAACTTGAATCAGATCCACCCCACAATTTTGCATACTAAATATCAAAAGATTCTGCCTGCTGGATCTGGAGAAAAAGATTTTTTTAAGAAATTTGTCTGAAATGCACCAAGTTTGAATTTGGGCTTCTATAGTGAGCCCAAATATGAATCCAAGGGGCCGATTTGAACAAACTTGAATCAGATCCACACCACAATGTTGCATACCAAATATCAAGAGATTCTGCCTGCTGGATTTGGAGAAGATTTTTTAAGAAATTTGTCTGAAATGCACTAAGTTCGAATTTGGGCTTCTATAGTGAGCCCAAATATGAATCCAGGGGGCCGATTTGAACAAACTTGAATCAGACCCATACCAAGATGCTGCATACCAAGTATCAAGAGGTTCTGCCCACTGGTTCTGGAGAAGATGTTTTAATAATTTTTCTATAATTCATATGGTGCTATCAGAGTTATGCCCCATACAGAGCCCCCAAGGGACATGGCCATTTCATTTCAACAAACGTGAATTGCCATATAGTAATGAACAGCCACATGAAGTTTCGTGAAAATCAAACCAGTGGTTTCAGGAGAGAAGTCGTTTGAAAAATGTTCATGACAACAGACAACGGACAGCAAGTGATAAGTTGAGCTCCATTCGGTGAGCTAAAAAAAATTCAATTTTCATTATTTTTTCATTTTTTGTCTCGAAAACATAGATTATGTCCCCTCATTGGAATGAGCCCATTGAACTCATTGCAATGAGGATCATAAGCGATATTTTTGACACAAAATAAAAAGAAAATAGTTATTCAAGAATTTTGTTTGCAAGTGTTGTCTGCCTTTCACGTTAGGTAAAGGGTTAAGATCGCATACTTCTGAACAATGGGTAATCATGACCACAGTGTGGAGATCGAGGCAAGCCCAGCCCATCGTTTATAAATACCAATGTTTCCATTTTAGAGAACTTCCACCCCAGGCATTGGTTTGAAATTGGTTCGTTTTTTAATAAAATCCACGGGGGCGCGGTGGCGTTGCGGTAACCGGTTCTCGTCAGATCACTGAAGTTAAGCAACGTTGAGCGCGGTTAGTAATTGGATGGGTGACCATTTCAGCGACTGATTCGTGCTCTCGCATTGTGTCCTTGGGCAAGGCACTTATCCCCGATTGCCTACATGGGGGCACGATGATGCTGTGTACTAAGGCGTACTGCACGTCGATGGTGCGCATGTCTTCAACCAATCTAACCCTGCCTGTGCCGTGGTGCAGAGTTCAGAGTTACGATGTTGGAGAGCTGACAGCTGCTCGTCGTTGCTCGGTGGTTCTCTCCGGGTACTCCGGCTTCTTCCACCCGTAAAACTGTCACCGACATGATATGACCCTGGCTGTTAATGTGTCGTTAAACCCCAATAAAAAAAAAAAATAAAATAAAATACACAAACACACCATTCACACAGGTAACAATTGCTAGAGCTCATCCTGACTGAAGTCAGGTGGGTTAAAAAACAAGTGACCCCAGGGGGCCTAAGGGCACTCACCTGACATGGTAGCCTAACTATCAAGCCAGAGAATTGATTTCAACAAGTTGCATCTGCTCCTCCTAAGAAAAGCTTATAACAAATATCCAAAGATTTTGACCAGTGGATCTAAAAAAAAAAGAAAGATTTTTAAAGAATATTCCTCATATTGAACTAAGTTATAATTCGGGCTCCAACAAGCTGCCCATATATGAACCCAGGGACTTGGCTTTAACAAACTTGAATCTCACCCCCGTAAGGATGCTGCACACCAAATATCAAAACATTCCGACCGCTCGATCTGAAGAAGATTTCGAAAGAAAATTCCTCATTTTGAACAAAGTTACAATTCGAGCTCCCACAATGAGCTCAAATATGGACCTAGGGACATGGCTTGAACAAACTTGAATCTTACCCCCCTAAGGATGCTGCATAAAAAATATCAAAAGCATTCATCTGCTGGATCTGAAGAAGATTTTTAAAGAAAATTCCTCATTTTGAACTAAGTTGTCATTAGGGCTCCCATAGTGAGCCCAAATATGAACCAAGGGACTTCGCTTGAACAAACTTGAATCTCAGCCCCCTAAGGTTGCTGCATGCCAAATATCAAAACAAAACATTCCGACTGCTGAATCTGAAGAGGATTTTTAAAGAAAAATTCCTCAAATTGACTCCCACAAGGAGTCCAAATATGGAGCCAGGGACTTGGCTTTAACAAACTTGAATACCCCCCCCCCCCCCCCAAGGATGCTACACACCACATATCAAAACATTCAGACTGCTTAAAAGAAGATTTTTTAAGAAAATTCCTCATTTCAAACTAAGTTACAATTCAAGCTCCCACAGTGAGCCCAAATATGGACCTAGGGACATGGCTTGAACAAACTTGAATCCCCCCCCCCCCCCCCCCCCCCCCCCCCCCCCCAGGATGCTGCATACCAAATATCAAAACATTCTGACTGCTAGATCTGAAGAAGATTTTTAAAGAAAATTCCTCATTTTGAACTAAGTTATAATTCGGGCACCCACAGTGAGCCCAAATATGAACTCAGGGACTTGGCTTGAAAAAAATTTAATCTCACCCCCTTAAACATGGTGCATACCCAATATCAAAAGATTCTGCCTGCTGGATCTTGAGAAGAAGATTTTCAAAGAAATTTGCCTGGAAAGCACTAAGTTCAAATTTGGGCTCCTATACTGAGCCCAAATATAAACCCAGGGGGCCGATTTGAACAAATTTGAATCAGATCCACCCCACAATGTTGCATACCAAATATCAAAAGATTCTGCCTGCTGAATCTTGAGAAGATTTTCAAAGGAATTTGCCTGAAATGCACTAAGTTCGAATTTGGGCTTCTATAGTGAGCCCAAATATGAATCCAGGGGGCCAATTTGAACAAACTTGAATCAGATCCACCCCACAATGTTGCATACCAAATATCAAAAGATTCTGCCCGCTGGATATGGAGAAGATGATTTTTAAAGAAATTTGCCTGAAATGCACTAAGTTCCAATTCGAACTTCTATAGTGAGCCCAAATATGAATCCAAGGGGCCAGTTTAAACAAACTTGAATCAGATCCACCCTACAATGTTGCATACCAAATATCAAAAGATTCTGCCTGCTGGATCTGAAGAAGAAGATTTTTTAATGTTTTTTCCCCATTGCCTACAGTATTAAAAAAAGCTGACTCATTTTCAAAGTCCCGAAAATGTACCCTACATAAATAATAAAACCGACGGCAATTTTTTTTTACCAACCATTTCTGTTGGTCCTAAGGAAGCTTCACACCAAAAAAAAAATTCTCAGTGCTGTGCAGTTTTGGAGATATGGGCGTTTTAATTTTTTTCTATTTTTAGCTCCAGCGGTTCCCACGGGGCTGCAGGAAAAACAAAATTTTTTTTTGCATAAATCAAGTACTTATAACTCAATAATACCTCATATTAAATTTGGTTCAAATTGGCCTCTGGGTTCAGAAAATAGAAATTTTGGGTGGGGCAATAATTCTTGCCCCTCTCAGAACAAAGGTAAATATTGCCTGTCAAACTTCTCTTGAACAAACTTGAGTGTACACCTCATATGGAAGCTGCATACCAAATATCAAGTCTCTGCTATGGCTGGTTCATGAGAAGATTTTAAAACAAGAGGCCCCACGGGGCCTGAAGCACTCATCTTGTACAAAACACAATTTAAACAGAGTCCCAGAATGAGTCTACATTAAGCAAGCCATCTCCATAGGCTACACTGTCAATCCTTGAGTCCCTCAGGAGTGACAAAAATAATCTGGGCATCATGCCTTTTCTTCAGTTGATCATAAGTAAAATGTAGAGCTCCCCTATGAAGCCCCTTGATACAACCAACGTGGATTAATCTTAGTACCTCTAGAGGGTACTGAATACAAAATTTTTAATTCTTCAGGAAAATGGCCAATTCCGGCTCCCATAGAGAGCCCAAATATTAACCCAGGCTCTTGATTTGAACACTGTTAAATCTGACTTCCCTAGAGAAGTTGTGTACCGAATATGAAAGCATTCTGACTGTTGGATCTGAAGAAGAGAAATTGTAAAGAAATTTCTTCGAATTGCAAGTTGAAATTTGGGCTACCATAGCGAGCCCAAATATTAACCTATGGATCCGATTTGAACAAACTTGAATCTGACAACCCCCCCCTCCCCCCCCCCCCTAGAGATGTTGTATACCAAATGTGAAAGCATTCTGACAAGTGAATCTGAAGAAGATTTTTGAAGAAATTCCCTCATATTGTACTAAGGTAAATTTCATGTTCACATATGGTGCCCAAATATTAACCTAGGCACTCGGATTGAACAACCTGGAATCTGACCCCCCTAGAGATGTTGTATACCAAATATAAAAGCATTCTGACTGGTGGATCTGAAGAAGAAGATTTTTAAAGAAATTTCCTCATATTGCACTAAGTAAAAGTTTGGGCTACCATAGTGAGCCCAAATATATACCTAGGGATCTGATTTGAACAAACTTGAATCTGACCCCCACAGAGATGTTGCATACCAAATATCAAGGCATTCTGACTGATGGATCTGAAGAAGAAGATTTTTTTAAATTACCCTCCATATTGAACAAAGATAAAATTTGGGCTTCCATAGGAAGCCCAAATATTAACCTAGGGACTTGGTTTGAACAATCTAGAATCTCACCCTCATAACAATGATGTGTACCAAATATTAAAAGATTCTGACTGGCGGTTCTGAAGAAGAAGATTTTTAAAGAATATTCCCCATATTACCCTATGTTAAAACTTCAGGCTCCTGTAGAGCCCAAATAAGAACCAATGAGCTTTATTTCAACAAACTTTTATCTGACCCCCCTATGAATGCTGTATACCAAATATCAAAAGATTCTGACGATTGGTTCTGGAGAAAAGATTTTTAAAAATTTTTGCAAATATGCTGACTCAGCATTTTTTCGATGCCAATTACAGAACACCCTAACATAACCGATGGCAATTTTTTTTTACCATTCAATTCTACTGGTCATAAGGATACTTCATACCAAATAAAAGCTCTCTGTTCCGTGGGGTTTGGGAAATATGGGCATTTGAAAGTATTTCTATTTTTAGCTCCCAGGGTTTCCATGGGGATGCTGGAAATATATTTTTTGCATGGGTCAAGTACTTATGACCCAATACTACCACAAACCAAATTTGGTTCATACCGGACCATCGGTTCAGAAAATAGAAATTTTGGGCGGGGCCAAAAAAACTTACCCCTCCTATTACAAAGCCAAATATTACTTCACGAACTTCGTTTGAACAAACTTGATTCTACACCTCATATGGAAGCTCCATAGCAAATATCAAGTCATTGTACACACTGGTTCTTGAGAAGAAGATTTTAAAAATATTTTGGAGCATTTTCCACCACTCCCTCCCTATGGGGCCATCGCTCACACAAACTTTCACTTGAATTGGCCCAGTGGCTTTAGAGGAGAAGACCAAAACATGGTGTTGACCGACGACGGACGGAGAGCGATGAGAGATTAGCTCTGCTTGACTTTGTCAAGATGAGCTAAAAATTTGTGCATTTTGGCCCCACCCCACTCCACAATATGAGCAGAAATCCAATTTGAAGAAAAACCCAAATGCCAATATATAACCACTACTTACATGAAATTTAATTAAAATGTGGCCAGTGGTTTAGGAGAAAGAGGCTCAAACACCACCATCACGCAGGACAATGGACGGACGGACAGATGGATGGACGAAGAGTGATAAGAAAAGCTCACCCTGACTTTCAGTCAGGTGAGATAAAGACACCTGTGAATCATATTATATATCGAGCCGTGGTTTGGCATGGGATTTTTAGATGGTTTTTCCCTGTTTTCAAGTGTTGAAGTCTCAAGGCTCCATGTACTTAAGTTTCAAGGGGTCTAAAGTTCACACCTGACCAAAATCCACGGATTCTTCACAAAGACATTTCAAGATGAAAACAAAAACCAAGAGGCCACTCAGCCTAGACAGCTCTGCCATGTCTCTCGATTTTAAGGGGAAGCTAAATGCAAGACAAGAATCCAAGTGTTACTACTTGCGACCTTAACCTTCATGATATGACAATGGGTCAAGGTCAAGATACGACATTAGGTTATGGGTAACAACAGTGTGAAGTATGAACAAGATCTGTCACGCAGATTCAATTACACAGACCTGATGGGCTGCATAACAATATCAATGTTTTGCTGTCTGTGACACTGACCTTAATGATATGACCTTGGATCAGTGACGGCACACCATTGTGTCATGAGCAATAATTGTATGAAGTATGAATAAGATCGGTCTATCAATCATACAAAGTTATATGGACGAGATCTGTCAATCATACTATGGACTGGACAAGCCCTGTATAACAATATCAAAGTTTTGCTGTCTGTGACATTGACCTTGATGATGTGACCTTGGATTTAAGTGACGACACGCCTTTGTGTCATGAGCAATAATTGTATCAAGTATGAGTAAGATCTGTCAATCACACCGAGTTATATGGATGAGATCTGTCAATCATATCAAGTTATATTGACAGGACCGGATAAGGGCTGTATAACAATATCCAAGTTTTGCTGTCTGTGACCTTGTCCTCGATATGACATTGGATCAAAATCATGGCACACCTTTGCGTCATAAGCAATGATTGCACCAACAACGAATAAGATCTCTCAATCAGACGAAGTTATAAGGACTGGAAAAGGGCTGTACAACAATAGCAAAGTTTGATGCCAATGACCTTAATGATATGACCATGGACCAAAGTCATGACAAACCTTTCGAGTCATGAGCAATAATTGTACCAAGTATAAAATAAGATCTGTCAATCTTACCAAGTTATATGGACCAGACAAGGCTGTATAACAATATCAAAGTTTTGCTGTCTGACGGATGGACGACTTAGCATTAGAAAAGCTCTGCAGACTGTCAGGCGGAGTTAACAATCAATCCTGTTTGAGTGAAATTTTTTTTAAAACATTTACAGCATTAACAACAAATGCTAGAATGCTATGGGGAGGGGGTCATGGACTAACACGTCTCAATCTCTCAGCAGTGGCTTAATTTCTACAAACTTTTAAATGAAGAAAGATCAATGTGTCAAAACATGAGATTTACCCTAATGGTTTGTGAATGAAAGTGTCAATGACACTGTAGCTTAATTTGACTGTAGTGTGTTTCATGAAAAGGATAATGTTCAGTGTTTATGAAAGGATTATGAAACAAGACAAGAATTGTGATAACTGAGAATATGTTAATTTCTGTTTCCTTTACCCAACGCAGACGATATCAAAATTTATTGATTTAAATATCATTTTTATTTTTTTTTTGGACAAATTTCAAGAAAACCATATCATGTGACCCCTCATTGGAATGCACTCGACGAGCTTGTTCCAAAGTGGGGTCACATGATATGGTTTTGTTGAAATATGTCTAAATATAATATTTTTTCAGCTGCTGAATCTGCATATTATGTGGGCAGATCTGGGCGATTCGTTGGGTAAAGGGTTAAGCTATGTTTTCAATAAAAATAATTTAAGTGTAGACTGTACTAAATAATTAAGACCTGGGTTGATGTGGCCCTAATAGTTAACGTATATCAACCAAAGTTACCAAGTTCCAGTAAAATCATTCCAAAACGAATCATCCTACCAAGTTACAATGAAATCCCTTCAAAAATTTGACTCATAGACTTTGCTCAAGGAATCTAGGTCACATGCCAGTCCGGCATGGTTGACCGATCATGACCAAAATAATAGTCTCATCTAAATATCATACCAAGTTAACCTACCAGGTTAGAATGAAATCCCTTCGTAATAAACAACCTGTAGACAGTGCTAAAAGAATCAAGGTCACATGACCAGGTGGCAGAAACAGCCAACCGATCGCGACCAAAAATAGGACTGTCTCAACTTGACATCATACCAAGTTATCCTTCTAAGTCACAATGAAATCACCTCATAAATATGAACTGTAGACTGTGCTAAACGAATCTAGGTCACATGCCTGTGCAGCTGTCATGGTTGACCGATCACAACCAAAATAGGACATTCTCATCTAGACAATATACCGCATCATTCTACCAATTTACAATGAAATCCCTTCATAAATGCAACCTGAAGACTGTGATAACAGAATCTAGGTAATGTGCCCCAGTAACCGTCAGGGTTCTCACCTAGACATTACAGAGTCATCCAACTGAGTTACAATGATATCCCTCCGTAAATGATCTGTAGACTGTGCTAAAGGTATTCAGAACTGCACAGCTGTCACAGTTCATCGATCGCAACCAAACAGGGTCATTCTCATCTGGACATGACCTCAGACCTACATATAAAATTTTGGTGTGCTAAAGAAAATGTGAACAGACTCACAGACTTCCACACGCGTGATGGCAATAGCTTACCTTGACTTAGTCAAGCTGACGAGGAGGAAAAACTCCTACCTCCTGTGCCAAACATGGGAAGCATTTGAAGCAGAGGGTTGGTTGAACACTTTTTATTATCCCCACATTTTAAACTAGAGGATGGCCACCAAAGGGTGGCTGATTCCCCCGAAAAAAGCCTTGACAGCCATTCCAACCTTATTCGCGACACACCCTCTGGTTGTGGGCAATAATAATACCAAGTATCATTAATATCCTTGAAGGCTGTAAGAAGTTATGGAGCGGACACGAATTCCGTCTACGCCCGGACGGACAGACGGACGTCACGACTAGATTCCCCCGAATTTTTTTCGGGGGAATAAAAATGCGTGGATATTGTCGTGATCTCTGTCCGTACGTCCGGTTTTGTAATTCGAATCGCTGTAACTTTCTACAGTTGTTCAATAGGGTCTGTGCAATCCAAAAATACCACTTTTAAAGTTTTGCGCCACCTTCTGTGGAGCAACTTGAAAAATGCGCTAATTTTTCATTTTTCTTTCGAATAATCCCAACCTATGTAATTCATAGTTTTATAACTGCACTAGGGTGTTGCTAAATGATCTGTAGATGTGCACGAAGGTTTCGGATTTTTCAGCTGCCAAGTGGCTGTGCCACCATTGCCACTTTCGTGTTTTCTTAGACCGCTTCCGGCGAAAGACTCCAGGGGTATGAAATTTGAAATCCTAAAACCATGCTCAGAGGTTGCAGTAGGTAGATGCGCACGAAGGTTTCGGATTTTTGGGGTGCCACGTGGCTGGGCTACTGTTGCCACTTTCGTGTTTTCTTAGACCGTTTCCAGCGAAAAGCTCCTAGGGTATATAATGCGAAACGCTAAAACCATGCTCAAATGTTGCAGAGGGGTCTGTAGATGCGCACGAAGGTTTCGGATTTTTCAGCTGCCAAGTGGCTGTGCCACCATTGCCACTTTCATGTTTTCTTAGACCGTTTCCAGCGAAAGGCTCCTAGGGTATGTAATTCGGAATGCTAAAACCATGCTCAAATCTTGCAGTAGGGTCTGTAGATGCGCAAAGGTTTCGGATTTTTCAGGTGCCACGTGGCTGTGCCACTGTTGCCACTTTCATGTTTTCTTAGACCGTTTCCAACGAAAGGCTCCTAGAGTATGTAATTCGAAATACTAAAAGCATGCTCAAATGTTGCAGTGGGGTCGATAGATGCGCACGAAGGTTTCAGGTTTTTCAGCTGCCAAGTGGCTGTGCCACCGTTGCCACTTTTGTGTTTTCTTAGACCATTTCCGACGAAAGGATCCTAGATTAAGTAAGTCGAAATACTAAAAGCATGCTCAGATGTTGCAGTAGGGTCTGTGGATGCGCACTTTCGGATTTTTGGGGTGCCACGTGGCTGTGCTACTGTTGCCACTTTCGTGTTTTCTTAGACCGTTTCCAGTGAGAAACTCCTAGGGTATGTAATTCGAAATGCTAAAACAATGCTCAAATGTTGCAGTGGGGTCGGTAGATGCGCACGAAAGTTTCAGATTTTTCAGCTGCGATGTGGCTGTGCCACCGTTGCCAATTTCGTGTTTTCTTAGACCCTTTTCGGAGAAAGGCTCCTAGGGTATGTAATTTGAAATGCTAAAACCATGCTTAAATGTTGCAATGGGGTCTGTAGATGCGCATGAAGGTTTCAGATTTTTCAGCTGCCACGTGGCTGTGCCACCGTTGCCACTTTCGTGTTTTCTTAGACCGTTTCTGTTAAAAGGCTCAGAGAGTATGTAATTCGAAACGCTAAAACCATGCTGAGATGTTGCAGTAGGGTCTGTATATGCACAGGAAGGTTTCAGAATTTTTGGGTGCTACGTGGCTGTGCCACCGTTGCTACTTTCGTGTTTTCTTAGACCGTTTCCGTCAAAAGGTTCCTTGGGTATGTAATTCGAAATGCTAAAACCATGCTCAAATGTTGCAGTAGGGTCTGTAGATGCACACAAAGGTTTCGGGTGCCCTGTGGCTGTGCCACCGTTGCCACTTTTGTGTTCTATTAGACCGTTTCTGGTGAAAGGCTCCTAGGGTATGTAATTAAAAACGCTAAAACCATGCTCAAATGTTGCAGTGGGGTCTGTAGATGCGCACAGAGGTTTCGGATTTTTCAGCTGCCAAGTGGCTGTGCCACCGTTGCCACTTTCATGTTTTCTTAGACCGTTTCCGGCGAAAGGCTCCTAGGGTATGTAATTCGAAATTCTAAAATCATGCTCAGATGTTGCAGTAGGATCTGTAGATGCGCACGAAGGTTTCGGATTTTGGGGGTGCCACGTGGCTGTGCCACCGTTGCCACTTTTGTGTTTTCTTGGACTGTTTCCAGCGAAAGGCTCCTAGGGTATGTAATTCGGAATGCTAAAACCATGCTCAGATGTTGCAGTAGGGTCTGTAGATGCGCACGAAGGTTTTGGATTTTTCGGGTGCCACGTGGCTGTGCCATCATTGCCACTTTTGTGTTTTCTTAGACCGTTTCCGGCGAAAGCCTCCTAAGGTATGTAATTCGAAATGCTAAATGCATGCTCAACTGTTGCTGTAGGGTCTGTGGATGCATACAAAGGTTTCAGATTTTTTAGGTGCCATGTGGTGGTGCCACAGTTTTGCTTTTGTGTTTTCTTAGACCGTTTCCAGCGAAAAGCTCCTAGAGTATGTAATTTGAAATGTTAAAACTATGCTCAGATGTTGCAGTAGGGTCTGTAGATGTGCACGAAGGTTTCGGATTTTTCAGGTGCCACTTGGCTGTGCCACTGTTGCCACTTTCATGTTTTCTTAGACCGTTTCTGGCGAAAGGCTCCCAGGGTACATGCATGTAATTTGAAACGCTAAAACCATGCTCAAATGTTGCAGTGGAGTCTGTAAATGTGCACGAAGCTGTGTCACCTGTACCAATCAATATGATTTTAGTGTGTCATATAATACATTTCATCTTTGTATCAAGCATTCATACAAAGTCAAGGATGCAAATGCGGGGATACACCATAGTGTGCTTTGCACACAAATGACACCATCTAGTTTTTTTTTTTTCTATTGCCAGGTTAAAATCTAAGCGCCCCATGTCACATCTAAATATCACCCAGGAGCTTGTATTCAACAATCTTGAATGTGCCCTTGTAAAGATTTATTTCTATATCGAATATGGAAGCACTTAGAGCAGTGGTTTGATAAAAAGATAACTTTTTTCAGGTTTTTTCCATTTCCAACATTTTTTAAATCTGAGGGCCCGATAACACCCCACAATATGGCATCAGGGGAAGATGTGAATATGTATACTTGTGAATAATCCTTACAAAGAGGTTCTGTTTCAAACATGGACGCATCTGGAGCAGTGCTTTTTGATAAATCTTTTTATTTCATGTTCCCCCTTAAATCATAGTTCAACTTGGGCTGCTCAACACCACAAATGTGAACATAGACTCATTTGAACAAACTTGTAAATCATGCCCACATAGATTCCATCATATATCAAACTAGCAGGACCTGGATGGGAAGTCCACCTTCATGATGGAAAACTTCTAACTGGACAGAATGACTGAATCACCGATTCGATATATTTGAAAAGTATCTTAAAAAACGATTTATAAACCAAAGAGAATGCACACAAGACAGAGCGAGAGAGACATTTGGGTAATTCCTACAGAGCCCCCCCAATTTTAAACTGAGGGTGGCCAATCCTCCGAAAAAAAACAGCCGGACACTGTGAGAGTGGGAACCGGGAAATTTTTTAAGATTCAGGTCACTGTGACTTTGTCCATTGGCAAAATGACTCCTAAATAAATAGGGTTATTCCTCTCATCATACCTAATCCATGTATGGTTTTGATTGGTCCAGGAGAATTTAATTAAAAGATCAACAAGTGTTTGACCACCGAGATAGTATTAGTCCCCTATGGCGCTTTTGTGACATAAGGTGTTTTTGTCACAGAAGACACAAGAGTATATAAGCATCTTGGATTTTGAAAAAGAAAATATTGAGCGTGCATAATCCCCTCACAACCCTTTATCCATGTACCATATTATGTTGGAGGGAGGGGTGGTAACATAAAATAGAGAAAAAACCTTAAAAAACACAACAAAAATGGCATCCATTCTGCCATCTTGGATTTTGAAAAATAAATATTGACTGTGCATCATCCTCTCAGAACCATTTATCCATGTACCAAATATGAAAGGTGTAGCTTGAAGCATATTAGAGGGAGAGGTGGTAACATAAAAACAGAGACAGATGGACAGACAGACAGATGTTAGATTTTGAAAAAAAAATATTGAGCGTGCATAATCCCCTCACAACCCCTTTATCCATGTACCATATATGAAAAGTGCAGCTTGAACCATGTTGGACGGAGCAGTGGTAACATAAAATAGAGAAAAAAGCTTAAAAAACACAACAGAAATGGTTGCCATGGCACCATCTTGAATTTTGGAAAAAAAATATTGAATGTGCAACATACATTACAACCCTCTATCCATGTGCCAGATATAAAAAGTGTAGCTTGAACCATGTTGGAGTGAGGGGTGGTAACATAAAATAGAGAAAAAAGCTTAAAAATGGCTGCCATCTTGGATTTTGAAGAAAAAATATTGAATGTGCATCATCTCCTCCCAACCCTCTATCAATGTGCCAAATATACAAAGTGTAGCTTGAACCATTTTGGTGGGAGGGGTGGTAACATGAAAATAGAGAAGAAAAAGCTAAAAAAACAACAAAAATGGCTGCCATTCCGCCAGCTTGGATTTTGAAAAAAACATTTTGAGCGTGCATCATCCCCTCAGAACCATTTATCCATGTACCAAATATGAAAGGTGTAACTTGAACCATGTTGGTGTTAGGGGTGGTAACATGAAAATAGAGAAAAAAAAAAGCTTAAAAAACACAACAAAAATGGCCGCCATTCCACCATCTCGGATTTTGAAAAAAAAATTTTGAGCGTGCATCATCCCCTCAGAACCATTTATCCATGTACCAAATATGAAAGGTGTAGCTTGAACCATGTTGGTGGGAGAGATGGTAACATAAAAAACAGACAGACAGGCAGACGGATGGACGGACAGACAGACAGACGGTGTGCAATCCTATAGTCCCCTTACGGTTCCCGTAGACGACTAAAAACCAATATCCAGAAAATTTTCAAATTCAAGATCACTGTGACCTTCACATTTGGAACAATGACCCAAAAATAAATAGGGTCATTCCTCTCATCATACCTCATACATGTCAAATTTGGTTTCATTCAGCCAAGCAGAACTTCAATTAGAGATAAGAAACCAACTCTGTCTGCAGATGAAGCTACAGCCATATCCCAGTCAAGATTCTGTGGGGTGGGGAGGTGGGTAGAGGGATAAAAATGCAGGAGTATAAACTTAAGGGATGTGGATATGGGTACATGGAGAAGAGGCTGAACATAAAATTTGTATTAAAACTGCATATAACTGGATTAATGGTTTTGTTTCAAGGAAAACAACAAAGACTAAGAATATTTTTTTTTCTTTATTGTCAAAGGAATATTCAGTGGTAGCCAAAACCTTCAATTATTTTTTGGTATTTATCTGTATTTGAAGCAAGATTCTTTTTTGCTTGTTCTCTCAGTTTCTGAAACGAAAAAAGATTTACACTTTCAATCATTACATCTAAAAATTAATCATGAGATAACATAACAGACACATAGCATTTGACCTATTTGGTTGTGGCAAGTGTTGAAACGATTAATGCCATTTGGATTTTTACTAACTGACTAATCACCGGGAAGTAGTCGACAATTAATCGACTAGTCGGGCATGCAATGTCAGATGCTAAACTTAGCAATAAATTCTACAAAAGTGTGGTTTTTAACTAAATTCATTGGCTGGAGTGGCTTCCAAATTACGACACAATTAATGGGTCGAACTGCACAACATTACAGAAGCCCATGTCTCCATGTAAATATGACCAAACAACAGGTGCTGAAAAAAATAAATTGGTCTAATAATAAATCTTTGGGGTTCCAATATTCGGTTCTGTCAAATATTTTTAAGCAAAATTGAACTTTTCCTCCCAAATTCCCTTGTATATTGTCGTCTAATGTGAAATTTCCGCACTTTGTTATTGTGCTAAAAAAACTTTGAAAGCAGAAAACAGGTCACTGAAGAAGTGTACTCTGATAACGTGATTGTTCCATGACCTGCATAATTTAATCAACCCCCAATGAAAAGCTAGACGATCTATATACAATAACCTCATTGAAAATAAAACTCATCACGGTACCAAACAGTGCGATTAGTTTGTTCAGTATGTGCACTACGTAATGCGAGTTGTAAAACTTCATTCAATAGTAAATATCACGATGTGGCATTTTGTTTTCTGACCAATCTTATTGCAGCAACATTTACCCAAAATAAGAACGTGTTCAAAAAGCTGAACATTTGCAGATGTATTTCTGCTGTCACACCTCATTTGTGTGTTTTAATCAGTGTAATGGAATCACGAATCTTCATCTAGGAATTCAATCTATTTTCTTGAAAATTAGAGACGCATGAAAAAGAGAGCTTCTTGTGTTCAATGTTGAAACGCAAGTGCGATAGCACACCACAAATTGAAAGCACTGAATTAATTTTAATAAAATTAAATTTCTTAGAGGAACACAAAGTGAAAACTTCAAGGCATTCGAGAATCACTCAAGACGACAAATCAACGAGTGACTCACTAATCGGTTAATAGATTTTAGTACTAATCGCATCAGCTGGTAAAAAAATCGTTTCAACACTAAAGGCCAAATTCACTGGAATAGTCCTATCAAGAAAGACAAGAGTGAACCATGTTAGACATATATGGGGGCAGTTTGTGTGTGTGGTCTAGATTTGGGAGGTTTTAATTTTTCAGATTCAGTTTCAGGAAAAAACTTTAGTTTCGGTTCGGTTTTTCTATGTGTTAACAACTGAAAGTAAATAACACTTCAGGCTCCTTAACTTGAAAAAAAATCTAGGACACCACTCACTACAAAAGCCCTGTACACATTGGGTTTAGCCCAACTACCCTTTGGGTTCTAGGGGATCAGTAGTTAAGCCCATTCTGTCAGAAAAATACATAAATCAGGGTGACAAATGAATAAGGTTCATCTTAAACTTAGATGTGAGTCTTCAATGGAAGACGTGTGTCGTCTGGCGTTTCAGACAGAATTTTAAGTGGAAAAGGGGCATAACTCTGGAAATGAAAGTGTCAATGACACTGTAGCTCAACTTGTCAAGACAAAGACATGTACATGTATAGTATGTGACACAGCAATGACAAACATCTAGGTAATGACCCGATAACAAAGGTACATATAAAGTATTGTAACGGTCTGTACATAAATAATGACCGTTGTCTGTAACAAATGTATAGGGAAAGTATTGTAAAGGTGGGTGACAGTCAGATGCTAAACTAGAAAAAATCTTTGAGTCCCAGAGTGGGTCTGACTGAACCCCAAAATATTTGTTCTCATAGCACAGTGATAACAAAGGCACCCCAAAACACACTCGTTCCTGTCCCAAGGTGAAAACAAAGGTACCCAAGAAGTTTTTTGAAGATCAGTTCATAAATACGAGCTGTATAGAACTTGTGACAAAAAACTGATTGGACCTAATTTCGGTACAAAATGGCCACTGGCAGCCATCTTGAATTTACCCAGAAACACTCATTTCTGCACGAAAAAAAACCCCTTACAATATGTGATGTATTCCATGTTACTAAACATTCATACAAAAATTTATTCAAATCAGAACTTTCATACAGAAGTTCTGTACAAAAGACTGATTGCACTAATTTTGGTACAAAATGGCTGCTGGTGGCCATCTTGAATTTCGGACCACACCCAAATACACTCGCTCTCATCCCACTGTGATAACAAAGGTACCCAAGAAGTTTCGTAAAGATTGGTTCATAAATATGGCCTCTAGTCTGAGCTGTATAGAAGTTGTGTACAAAAAACTGATTAGACCTAATTTCGGTACAAAATGGCAACTGGCAGCCATCTTGAATTTTAGACCGCACCCAGAAACACTCGTTCTCATCCCAAGGTGATAACAAAGGTACCCAAGACATTTCGTGAAGATCAGTTCATAAATACAGACTCTAGTCTGAGCCGTATTGACATGTGTTCTTACTGTGTGTAAGTCGCACTGAAAAAATCAAAGTTCATCTAATTTGCATAATTTCTGCACGAGAAAAAAACCTGTATTATATGTGATGTATCCCATGGGACTAAACATTCACACAAAAAATTATTCAAATCAGCGCTTTCATATTGAAGTTCTGTGCAAAAATCTGATTGCACCTAATTTTGTACAAAATGGCTGCCATCGGCCATCTTGAATTTCGGCCCGGACCCCAAAATACTCGTTCTCGTCCCATGGTGATACCAAAGGTACCCAAGAAGTTTCGTAAAGATCGGTTCATAAATACGGCCTCTAGCCCGAGCCGTATTGGCATTTGCACTTACAGTGCTGAAAGTAACACTAAAAAAACATCAAAATTAGTCTAATTTGCACAATTTACGCACCAGAAAAAAACACGTATTATATGTGATGCATCCCATGGTACTAAACATTCATACAAAAAATTATTCAAATCAGAGCTTTCATATGGAAGTTCTGTACAAAAACAAGAGGCCCCACCAGGGGGCCTGAGGGCGCTCACCTGACATGGTAGCCTAAATATCAACCCAGAGAATTGATTTCAACAAGTTGCATCTGCTCCTCCTAAGAAAAGCCTCCTACCAAATATCCAAAGATTCTGACCAGTGGATCTAAAAAAAAAAGATTTTTAAAGAATATTCCTCATATTGAACTAAGTTATAATTCGGGCTCCCACAGGGAGCCCATATATGAACCCAGAGACTTGGCTTTAACAAACTTGAATCTCAACCCCTAAGGATGCTGCACACCAAATATCAAAACATTCCGACTGCTGGATCTGAAGAAGAAGATTTTTAAAGAAAATTCCTCATTCTGAACTAAGTTACAATTCAAGCTCCCACAATGAGCCCAAATATGGACCTAGGGACATGGCTTGAACAAACTTGAATCTTACCCCCCTAAGGATGCTGCATAAAAAATATCAAAAGCATTCATCTGCTGGATCTGAAGAAGATTTTTAAAGAAAATTCCTCATTTTGAACTAAGTTGTCATTAGGGCTCCCATAGTGAGCCCAAATGTGAACCAAGGGACTTGGCTTGAACAAACTTGAATCTCAGCCCCCTAAGATTGCTGCATGCCAAATATCAAAACATTCCGACTGCTGAATCTGAAGAAGATTTTTAAAGAAAAATTCCTTATATTGAAGTTATAATTCGGGCTCACACAGGGAGCCCAAATATGGACCCAGGGACTTGGCTTTAACAAACTTGAATTTCCCCCCTAAGGAAGCTACACACCACATATCAAAACATTCCGACTGCTGGATCTGAAGAAGATTTTTTAAGAAAATTCCTCATTTCGAACTAAGTTACAATTCAAGCTCCCACAGTGAGCCCAAATATGGGCCTAGGGACATGGCTTGAACAAACTTGAATCCCACCTCCCTGAGGATGCTGCATACCAAATATCAAAACATTCCGACTGCTGGATCTGAAGAAGATTTTTAAAGAAAATTCCTCATTTTGAACTAAGTTACAATTCAAGCTCCCACAGTGAGCCCAAATATGGACCTAGGGACATGTCTTGAACAAACTTGAATCTCAATCCCCTAAGGATGCTGCATACCAAATATCAAAACATTCCGACTGCTGAATCTGAAGAAGATTTTTAAAGAAAATTCCTCATTTCCCAAAGTGAGCCCAAATATGAACCCAGGAACTTGGCTTGACCAAAATTGAATCTCACCCCCCTAGCATGGTGCATACCCAATACCAAAAGATTCTGCCTGCTGGATCTTGAGAAGAAGATTTTCAAAGAAATTTGACTGAAATGCACCAAGTTCAAATTTGGGCTCCTATACTGAGCCCAAATATGAACCCAGGGGGCCGATTTGAACAAACTTGAATCAGATCCACCCCACAATGTTGCATACCAAATATCAAAAGATTCTGCCTGCTGGATCTGGAGAAGAAGATTTTTAAAGAAATTTGCCTGAAATGCACAAAGTTCCAATTCGAGCTTCTATAGTGAGCCCAAATATGAACCCAGGGGGCCGATTTGAACAAACTTGAATCAGATCCACCCCACAAGGTTGCATACCAAATATCAAAAGAGTCTGCCTGCTGGATCTGGAGAAGAAGATTTTTAAAGAAATTTGCCTGAAATGCACTAAGTTCGAATTCGGGCTTCTATAGTGAGCCCAAATATGAATCCAGGGGGCCGATTTGAACAAACTTGAATCAGATCCACCCCACAATGTTGCATACCCAATATCAAAAGATTCTGCCTGCTGGATCTTGAGAAGAAGATTTTCAAAGAAATTTGCCTGAAATGCACTAAGTTCAAATTTGGGCTCCTATACTGAGCCCAAATATAAACCCAAGGGGCCGTTTTGAACAAACTTGAATCAGATCCACCCCACAATGTTGCATATCAAATATCAAAAGATTCTGCCTGCTGGATCTGGAGAAGAAGATTTTCAAAGAAATTTGCCTGAAATGCACTAAGTTCAAATTTGGGCTCCTATACTGAGCCCAAATATAAACCCAGGGAGCCGATTTGAACAAACTTGAATCAGATCCACCCCACAATGTTGCATACCAAATATCAAAACATTCTGCCTGCTGGATCTGGAGAAGAAGATTTTTTAAGAAATTTGCCTGAAATGCACTAAGTTCGAAATCGGGCTCCTATACTGAGCCCAAATATGAACCCAGGTGGCCGATTTGAACAAACTTGAATCAGATCCACCCTCCAATGTTGCATACCAAATATCAAAAGTTTCTGCCTGCTGGATCTGGAGAAGAAGATTTTTTAATGTTTTTCCCCATTGCCTACAGTGTTAAAAAGTGCTGACTAAGCACTTTTTCAATGTCCCGAAACTGTACCCTATGATAAAACCGATGGCAATTTTTTTTTACCAATTCTTTCTGTTGGTCCTAAAGAAGCTTCACACCAAATAAAAATTCTCTGTGCCGTGCAGTTTGGGAGATCTGGGCGTTTTAATTTTTTTCTATTTTTAGCTCCTGCGGTTCCCAAGGGGGTATGGGAAAAAAAAAAATCAGCATAAATTAGGTACTTATGACCCAATAAACCCTCACCTAAAATTTGGTTCAAATCAGCCTCTCGGTTTGGAAAATAGAAATTTTGGGCGGGGCCAAAAATTTTGCCCCTCCCATAAAGACGCCAAGTATAGCCCCACAAACTTCTCTTGAACAAATCTGAGTCTACACCTCAAAAGGAAGCTGCACACCAAATATCAAGTCTCTGCTACTGCTGGTTCATGAGAAGATGTTTTAAGATTTCAGCACACTTTTTGGGTGTGGCACTACCCACGGGCGGGGCAACTTGATTTGAACAAAATCAAATTGCGATGTCATAACAAACTATTATCTCAAATATCAATTAAATTGGTTCAGCGGTTTGGGAGGAGAAGACGCAAACACCATGTTCACGGACGCCGGACGGTGAGTGATCACTATAGCTCTCCTGACTGAAAGTCAGGTGAGCTAAAAATCAGCATAAATTAGGCACTTATGATCCAATAAGCCCTCACATAAAATTTGGTTCAAATCAGCCTCTCGGTTTGGAAAATAGAAATTTTGGGCGGGGCCAAAAATTTTGCCCCTCCCATAATGACGCCAAGTATAGCCCTACAAACTTCTCTTGAACAAATCTGAGTCTACACCTCAAAAGGAAGCTGCACACCAAATATCAAGTCTCTGCTACTGCTGGTTCATGAGAAGATTTTTTAAGATTTCAGCACACTTTTTGGGTGTGGCCCTACCCACGGGCGAGGCAACTTGATTTGAACAAAATCAAATTGCGATGTCATAACAAACTATTATCTCAAATATCAATTAAATTGGTTCAGCGGTTTGGGAGGAGAAGACGCAAACACCATGTTCACGGACGACGACGGACGGTGAGTGATCACTATAGCTCTCCTGACAAAGTCAGGTGAGCTAAAAACTTTAACCTGGAAGTACAAGTTAAATTGATTGCAAAAAAGCATTAAATATTTCGGAAAACAACATGAAACATAACGAAAATGATGCAGTCAATAGTAATTAAGAAAAAAACAAGAGGCCCCAGGGGGCCTGAGGGCGCTCACCTGACACGGTAGTCTAAATATCAAACCAGGGACTTGACTTGAATAAGCTGCATACGCCCCCTCCCAAGAAAAGCAGGGTGAAAAAAAAAAAAATTTTTTGTCTTAAAATTGACCAAAACGCAGAAAAAAAAAAAAATTTTTTCGGATTTTGGGCCAAAATTTCCTAAGTCCCACCCGGACCCCAAATTTTCAGGGGAAATTTTTTTTTTTTTTTTTTTTTTTTTTTGTCTTAAAATTGAGAGAAATGCATAAAAAACAAAAAAAAACAAAAATTTCCGGATTTTGGTCCAAAATTTTCTAAGTCCCACCCGAACCCAAAATTTTCAGGGGAAAAAAAAAATTTTTTTTTGTCTTAAAATTGACCAAAACGCAGAAAAAACAAAAAAAATTTTTTTTCGGATTTTGGTCCAAAATTTTCTAAGTCCCACCCGGACCCAAAATTTTCGGGGGAAAAAAAAAATTTTTTTTTTGTCTTAAAATTGACCAAAACACAGAAAAAACAAAAAAAAAAAATTTTTTCAGATTTTGGTCCAAAATTTTCTAAGTCCCACCCGGACCCAAAATTTTCAGGGGAAAAAACTTTTTCTTTTTTTTTTGTCTTAAAATTGACAGAAATGCATAAAAAACAAAAAAAATTTTTTTTCGGATTTGGGTCCAAAATTTTCTAAGTCCCACCCGCACCCCAAATTTTCAGAGGAAAAAAAAAAAAAATTTTTTTGTCTTAAAATTGACAGAAATGCCCAAAAAACAAAAAAAAATTTTTTTCGGATTTTGGTCCAAAATTTTCGAAGTCCCACCCACACGCCAAATTTTCAGGGGGAAAAAAAAAAAAAAAAAATTTTTTTGTCTTAAAATTGACAGAAATGCATAAAAAACAAAAAAATTTTTTTTGGGATTTTGGTCCAAAATTTTCTAAGTCCCACCCGCACCCCAAATTTTCAGGGGGAAAAAAAATTTTTTTTTTTGCCTTAAAATTGACCGAAACGCATAAAAAACAAAAAAAATTTTTTTCGGATTTTCGTCCAAAATTTCGAAGTCCACAACGGGACCCCAAATTTTCAGCCTAAATATGAACCCAGGGATTTGGCTTCAACAAACTTGAATCTCACCCCACTAAGGATGCTGCATACCAAATATCAAAACATTCTTATTGCTAGATCTGAAGAAGAAGATTTTTCAAAAATACTCCTCATACTGCACTAATTTAAACATTTCGGCTCCCATAGAGAGCCCAAATATCCACCCAGGCAATTCATTTCAATAAACATGTGAAACAATCTTCCAAAGATGTTATATGTGAAATTTTAAAGCTTTTCGAGCAGTGCTTTCGGAGAAAAGTAGTCTTATGTTTTTCCCATTACCCACAGTGTTAAAAAATGCTGACTCGGCACTTTTTCAAACTCCCCAAAAAGTACCCCATCATAAAACCGATGGCAATTTTTTGGGATCATTCCATTCTGTTGGTCCTAAGGAAGCTTCACAACAAATAAGAATTCTCAGTGCCGTGTAGTTTTGGAGATATGGGCGTTTTCATTTTTTTCTATTTTTAGCTCCTGTGGTTCCCACGGGGCTATGGGGAAAAAAATTTTGGCATAAATTAGGTACTTATGACCCAATAAGCACTCATGTAAAATTTGGTTCAAATCGGCCTCGCGGTTTGGAAAATACAAATTTGGGGCGGGGCCAAAATTTTTGCCCCTCCTTTAACATCGTCAAATATAGCCCCTCCAACTTCTCTTGAACAAACTTGAGTCTACACCTCAAAAGGAAGCTGCATACCAAATATCAAGTCTCTGCTATTGCTGGTTCTTGAGAAGAAGATTTTTTAAGAATTGCAGCATTTTTGCCCCATCCCTCTGCTCAATGTGAGCCGAAACCTAATTTGACAAAAAATCAAAGTCCGCTGACACAACCCCTTCTCACATGAAATTTCATTAATATGCGGCCAGTGGTTTGGGAGAAAAAGCCCAAACACCACCTTCACGACGGACGCCGGACGAAAAGTGATCAGAATAGCTCACCCTGACTTTCAGTCAGGTGAGCTAAAAACTTTAACTTTCATTAAAAAACTTCAACCAAAACTCTAAATGTTGACAGACACAAGCCAGAAAAAAGCAGAGTTGCATCACTAAATTTTCCCTCTGTGAACCTCAATCTGAATCAGGGTCTCAAAACTAAACAGAAAGAGGTGCCCAGAGGATAAATTTACCCACTGTATGGGATAGCATCATCAAATTCACCCTCTGGGGAGCTCATTCTGTAAATGTCAAGACTGCTTATTTTCAGGCCTAGACGGACAGACGGAAGTCATGACTAGAGCTCGGACTGTAAAAAGTCAGGCTAAAAATGCTTCCAATGTTATTTTCTTACCAATTCTTTCTTCTTGCGTGAATAAAAATGCTGTGACTTGACTTTTCTCTTAGCTTCCAATGTAGCAATTACATGCTGGTACTTCCATCCGACTTCATGTGATAAACGGTTCAGATCACAGAACTGAAAAGCAAATTCGGTATTTTCATCAGGGAATATTCTGAATCCTGAAAATTGCAGTACTGCAATCACAAAACTGGTTCGAGAAATTTTGACTGGATTGCGACCCAGTCATGATCGGTCAAACATATCCAACCTCTTTTCTACCAACTGTGGCACAACACTGCTGCATCTTACTTTTTGCAGAAGAACATAAAGAACATTTCATCACATATGCCATTTTGGTTTCTTTATGCAATCTAAATTTCACACTATATTATTTATGATTTCTCACTTCACTGATGTATTTCACATCTAAATCACGATCTGATAGAGATAAAAGCCACTTTTGTGATCACAGTACTGTACATAGGCAATAATGTGAGTGATTTGAAATGTTTCATTTCACCCACCAGATCTAGATCTAACCACATTAAACAGTCGATATCCTAAATTCTGACTTCAAACAGCATGGATAAAGACTTTAAGTGAAACCAGTCTACGAACATAAGCAATATATAGTGATTCAAACAGAAACTAGAGATGATCTGTCACCCGGTATACCCCCACCGTGGCATACCACCTAATGTGGGCGACTGAAAAGGGGCATTCAACTTTTCTACGAAAAAAAAAAATCCAATATGGCCACCAATCGGCCATCTTGAAAGAGTGCGGGGAAAAAAATTATGTCACACACTTCCCCTCATCATGTTGATCCTTTTTGTGAAGTTTCATGAAAATGCCACTAAAACTGTGGAAGTAGTTCGCTCCACAAGTTTACAAAAAAAATCCAATATGGCCACCACTCGGCAATCTTGAAACCGAGCGGGAAAAAAATTTAGGTCACACATTTCCTCTCATCATGTTGATCATTTTTGTGAAGTTTCATGAAAATGCGCCTAAAACTGTGGAAGTAGTTCGTTCCATAAGTTGAAATAAAAAAATTAAAGTGTCAATGACACTGTAGCTCAACTTGACAAACTTGAACTTGGTAAGTTATAAATGAAAAGGCAAAATTGAAGATCATTGGTACCAATGTTATTTGATGAAATTTCAACATAACAGCATTGTGTGTGCACAACGTCAGAGTAATCCATGCATTTTTAAATGTAAACTGTAAGACTGGCGAAAGGAAGAATGCTGATACACAAATGCAGCATGTTCAGAGGTTATTGTAAATGGCAACTTTTTTCACAGAAATGAATGCTTATCAATAGCTCTTATCTAAAGGTCTTGCCTTATGAGCACACCAAGTTCAAAAACAATCCTATGAAAAATGTGGCATGTAGGCCATGTCAAAGAATGTTGATGTACAAATGCAATAAATTCAAAGATTGTTGTTAACAGCAACAGTTTTTGATTGAAATGAAAAGAAAATCAACAGCTCCTATCTTTGTCACCCTGCATAAGCATACAAAGTTTCAAAACAACCTGATAATGAATGTGTCCTCTGAGGCATGCCAAAGGAAGATGTTAATGCACTAAGTAGAAGGTCATTGCTGGTGGCAATGGGTTTTTTTATGGAAATTCATAAATATACCCTGCAGAGAGTGCAAAAGGGATAAGTTGATGCACAAATACAGTAAGTTCAAAGGTTGGTGATAACGACAATTAATTTTTATGGATTTGAAAAAAACAATAGCTCACATCTAGAGGTCACACGAACACACATACCAAGTTTCAAAGTGTTCCGATCATAAATGTGCCCTGAAGGCTGTGTTAAAGGAGAATATTGAGGTCTGACTAAAATAAGTTCAAAGGTCAGCGGCAACATTTTTTGACAGAAATAGAAGAAAATCGACAGCTCCCATATAGATGTCACCCCACACAAGCTCACCAAGTTTGCAAGCGATCCAATCATAAATGTGCCCTGCAGGGTGTGTCGAAGGAAAATATTGATGCTTAACTGCACTAAGTTTTTACTAAGTTCAATAAAGGTCACTGCCGCAGCCAGTAGCAAAATTTTTTGAAGGAAATCGAAGAAAATCAATAGCTCCCACCTAGAGGAAACCCCAAACAAGCATGCCAGTTTCAAAGCAATCCGATCATAAATGTGCCCTGTAGGGTGTGCCAAAGGGAAATATTGAGGTTGGACTAAACTAAGTTCGAAGAACCATGGCCGCAGCAACATTTTTTGACGGAAATGGAACAAAATCAATAGCTTCCATCTGGAGGTCACCCCAAACAAGCAAACCAGGTTTCAAAGCAATCCAATCATAAATCTGCCCTTTAGGGTGTGCCAAAGAGAAATACTGAGGTCTTCTGACTAAACTAAGTTCTAAAAACGTTGGCCGCGGCAACATTTTTTGATGGAAATGGAAGAAAATTGATAGCTCACATTTCGAGGTCTTCCCAAACAAGCATACCAGGTTTCAAAGCAATCCAATCGTAAATGTGCCCTGTAGGGGGTGCCAAAGGGAAATATTGTGGTCTGACTAAACTAAGTTCTAAGAATGTTGGCCGTGACAATTGTTTTTGACGGAAATTGAAGAAAATCGATAGCTCCCATCTAGAGGTCACCCCAAACAAGCATGCCAGGTTTCAAAGCAATCTGATCATAAATGTGCCCTGTAGCATGTGCCAAACGGAAATATTGAGGTCTGACTAAACTAAGTTCTAAGAACGTTGGCCGTGGCAACATTTTTTTTACGGAAATTGAAGAAAATCGATAGCTCCTATCTAGAGGTCACCCCAAACAAGCATGCGCTGTTTCAAAACAATCCAATCATAAATGTGCCCTATAGGGTGTGCCAAAGGGAAATAATGAGGTCTGACTAAACTAAGTTTTAAGAACGTTGGCCATGGCAACATTTTTTGAGGGAAATTAAACAAGCCAAGACCAATACATGATCTGGACCTGCGTCGCTGCATGCAATTGAATCGGCAAACAGGAAGTGGCTGCACGGCAGATCTGAAAATTGCATACACGATACAACTGATCATTATCAGGCTCCAGATGAAATATAAAATCAATCCCTTGCAAAGAAGCCGAGAAAAGTTTGACGAAAAATTTCAATGTTCAGTGGGTACAATAAACTTTCAAAGCATCGGGCAAACAGGAAGTGGCTGCACAGCAGATATGAAAATTGCTTACACGATACAACTCATCATTATGAAGCAGCAGACCAAATATGAAAGTGTCAATGACACTGTAGCTCAACTTGACAAACTTGAACTTGGTAAGTTACAAATGAAATGGCAAAATTAAAGAACAGAGTAATCCATCAATTTTTTAATGTAAACTGTAGGACTGGCTAAAGGAAGAATGTTGATACACAAATGCAGTACGTTCAGAGGTTACTGTAAATGGCAACTTTTTTCTCAGAAATGAATAGTTCTTATCGAAGGTCTTGTCTAATGAGCACACCAAGTTAAACAAGCATACCAGGTTTCAAAGCAATCCAATCATAAATGTGCCCTTTAGGGTGTGCCAAAGGGAAATATTGTGGTTTGACTAAACTGAGTTCTAAGAACGTTGGCCGCGGCAACATTTTTTGACGGAAATTGAAGAAAATTGATAGCTCCTATCTAGAGGTCACCCCAAACAAGCATGCCAGTTTTCGAAGCAATCCGATCATAAATGCGCCCTGTAGGGTGTGCCAAAGAGAAATATTGAGGTCTTCTGACTAAACTAAATTCTAAGAACGTTGACCGCGGCAACATTTTTTGACAAAAATTGAAGAAAATCGATAGCTCCCATCTAAAGGTGTCCCCAAACAAGCATACCAGGTGTCAAAGCAATCCAATAATAAATGTGCCCTGTAGGGGGTGCCAAAGGGAAATATTGTGGTTTGACTGAACTAAGTTCTAAGAACGTTGGCTGCGGCAACATTTTTTGATGGAAATTGAAGAAAATCGATAGCTCCCATCTAGAGGTCACCCTAAACAAGTATACCAAGTTGCAAAGTGATCTGATCATAAATGCAACCTGTGAGGTGTGCCAAAGGAAATTGTGGACGTATGTACTTATGTACTAACGTACGTATGTACGTACGCCGACGGACGAGAAGTGATGGCAATAGCTCAGCTTGACTTTGTCAAGTTGCGCTAATAAAATCAATCCCTTGCATAGAAGCCGAGAAAACCTTGACGGAAAATTTCAATGTTCAGTGGGTACAGTAACATTTCAAAGTATCGGCAAACAGGAAGTGGCGGCACGGCAGATCTGAAAATTGCTTACACGATACAACTCATCATTATGAAGCAGCAGACCAAATATAAAATCAATCCCTTGCATAGAAGCCAAGAAAACCTTGACGGAAAATTTCCATGTTCAGTGGGTACAGTAAAATTTCAAAGTATCGGCAAACAGGAAGTGGCTGCACGGCAGATCTGAAAATTGCTTACACGATACAACTCATCATTATGAAGCAGCAGACCAAATATAAAACAAGGGCAACGCCCCCGGTCCCCCGACCAAGATGGCAAATTCAAGGGAGCTGTTAGGATGCAATTTGTTCGCAGAGCATGGCCATTTTTTAACTTGACCTGTATTTCCAACCAATTAAACCACATACTTAGTTTCGTTTCAATCAAATGATCCAAAAGTAAAGTTATCATCCGGACAACACAAAAACCGTATTTTCTAAGTCGAAAAAGGGGAATAAATCCAGTAAAAATTAGTGGAGCATGCCCATTTTCGAACTTGACCTGCATTTCCACCCAAATAAGCGGCATACTAAATTTCGTTTCAATCAAATGATCCTAACTAAAGTTATCATCCGGATAACACAAAAACTGTATTTTTTAAGTCGAAAAATGGGAATAAATCCAGTAGAAATCAGTGGAGCATGCCCATTTTCGAACTTGACCTGCATTTCCACCCAAGTAAGACACATACCAAATTTAGTTTCAGTAAAATCATCCAAACTAAAGTTATCATCCGGACAAGGGTGTGACGGACGGACGGACAGACGGACGGACGGACGGACGGACGGACGGACGGACAGACAGACGGACGGACACTGCTGATTACAATAGTCCCCCGAAGGGTCCGGGGACAATCAATCCCTTGCATAGAAGCCGAGAAAACCTTGACGGAAAATTTCAATGTTCAGTGGGTACAGTAAAATTTCAAAGTATCAGCAAACAGGAAGTAGCTGCACGGCAGATCTGAAAATTGCTTACATGATACAACTCATCATTATGAAGCAGCAGACCAAATATAAAATCATTCCCTTTCATAGAAGCCAAGAAAACTTTGCCGGAAAAAGTGTTTCGGATGGACTGACGGAATGATGAACTGACGGAGTCGAGCGGTTACTAGACCTGCTCTGCCGCTGGCGACGCAGGTAAAAAAATCGATAGCTCCCATCTAGAGGTCACCCCAAACAAGTATGAGCGGTTTCAAAGCAATCCGATCATAAATGTACCCTGTAGGGTGTGCCAAAGGGAAATATTGAGTCGTCTGACTAAACTAAGTTCTAAGAACGTTGGCCATGGCAACATTTTTTGACGGAAATTGAAGAAAATCGATAGCTCCCATCTAGAGGTCACCCCAAACAAGCATGCCAGGTTTCAAAACAATTCGATCATAAATGTGCCTGTAGGGCATGCCAAAGGGAAATATTGAGGTTTTCTGACTAAACTAACTTCTAAGAACGTTGGCCGCGGCAACATTTTTTGGTGGAAAGTGAAGAAAATCGAGAGCTCCCATCTGGAGGTCTCCCCAAACAAGCATACAAGGTTTCAAAGCAATCAAATCATAAATGTGCCCTGTAGGGTGTGCCAAAGGGAAATATTGTGGTTTGACTAAACTAAGTTCTAAGAACGTTGGCCGCGGCAACATTTTTTGACGGAAATTGAAGAAAATCGATAGCTCCCATCTAGAGGTCACCCCAAACAAGCATACCAAGGTTCAAAGTAATCTGATCATAAATGCGACCTGTGAGGTGTGCCAAAGGAAATTGTGGACGTACGTACTAACGTACTAACATACTAACGTACATACGCCGACGGACAAGAAGTGATGGCAATAGCTCAGCTTGACTTTGTCAAGTTGAGCTAAAAATCAATAATTTGACCTTGAGGTCAAAGGTCAAGGTCATATGTGGGTCATGATAGTATGCAACACATCATCTCATGGTGATACACCCACATGCCTAATATCATAAGCCAAGGTGAAAAGGTGAAAAGGTAAATAAGTTCTTGCCCGGAAAAGCTTGTCAAAAAATCAGTAATTTGACCTGGAGGTCAAAGGTCAAGGTCATATGTGGGCCGTGATGGTACGCGACACATCGTCTCATGGTGATACACCAACATGCTAAATATAAGTTTAGGTCAAAGGATAAAGAAGTTCTGGCCCAGACATGGCTGTATGAGAAAAACAACAAGAGGACCCAAGGGACCCGAGGGCGCTCACCTGACAACGTAGCCTAAATATCAACCCAGAGAACTGATTTCAACAAGTTGCATCTGCTCCTTCTAAGAAAAGCTTATACCAAATATCCAAAGATTCTGACCAGTGGATCTAAAAAAAAAAGAAGATTTTCAAAGAATATTCCTCATATTGAACTAAGTTATAATTTGGGCTCCCACAGGGAGCCCATATATGAAACCAGGGACTTGGCTTTAACAAACTTTAATCTCACCCCACTAAGGATGCTGCACACCAAATATCAAAACATTCTGACTGCTGGATCTGAAGAAGATTTTTAAAGAAAATTCCTCATTTTGAACGAGGTTACAATTCAAGCTCCCACAGCGAGTCCAAATATGGACCTAGGGACATGGCTTGAACAAACTTGAATCTCACCCACCCATAAGGACGCTGCATACCAAAACATTCCGACTGCTGGATCGGAAATAGATTTTTGAAGAAAATTCCTCATTTTGAACTAAGTTATAATTTGGGCTACCACAGTGAGCCCAAATATGAACCCAGGGCTTGGCTTGAACAAACTTGAATCTCACCCCCCTAAGCATGGTGCATACCCAATATTAAAAGATTCTGCCTGCTGGATCTTGAGAAGAAGATTTTCAAAGACATTTGCCCGAAATGCACCAAGTTCGAATTCGAGCTTTGAAATTTGGTTCAAATCAACCTCACGGTTCTGAAAATAGAAATTTTAGGCGTGGCCAAAATTTTTGCCCCTCCCTTAACGAAGGCAAATAATGCCCGACAAACTTCTCTTGAACAAACTTGATTCTAAACCTCAAAAGGACTAAACCTCAATATCACATATCAAGTCTCTGCTACTGGTGGTTCATTAGAAGATTTTCAAAACATTTGGCCATTTTTCCCCCACACCTCTGCTCAATATGAGCTGAAACCTAATTTGGATAAAAATCAAAATGCCCTTATATAACCCCTACTCACATGAAATTTCATTAATATGCGGCCAGTGGTTTGGGAGAAAAAAGCCCAAACACCAACTTCACGACAGACGCCGGACGAAAAGTGATCAGAAAAGCTCACCCTGACTTTCAGTCATGTGAGCTAACAACGGGAAGGAGAAGAATTCAGGGTAAAACAATGTGTCTCGCTTCGGTGAAGGGGAGACATAATAAATAATGTTGCAAAATTATAAGGTCATACATCAAAGTGAACTACAGTTGTCATATGGAAAATATGGACTTAATCATTTTGTGACTTTTCAAGGGGCATAACTCTGGAATGGTAAATGCCATTCTTATGAAAATCAAACTTTACCAGCATTTCATGGTTGGAAGAACTGTTGCAAAATGATAAGGTCATACATCAAAGCCAACTAGAGTTATCTGGAAACCATTTGTTTTGGATGGACGGACAGACTGACAAAGCTTTGATTGGATGCTCCCCTGAAATTTTTTCGGGGAACATAAAAATAGGATACATGGGACATTTCATTTTCCAAGTTATTACCTGGACATGCAAGAATGACAGAAAAATCCAGGACGACTGCTATGGCAGCCATAATGGATATGGCAAAAACTGAATATCGAAAGAAACCTTTCTCTTGTCACCACCCACATGGGTCTCTCTAAAAAAAAAAAAAACTCCACCAGGATATTTTTATCAATCTGATTATGCTCCTCCTAAGCAGCCCTGAGGATGTTTTAAATCCAAAATCAATCGCCTGAGATGTGAGGTTTGGGAGAGGGCAGGGCAAGACGTTTGAAATCTTGATCTAATTTCAGCTTACAAGAGTTCCCACAGTGAACCTTATTAATTTTGTTTGCATAAATCAAGTGTCACCAATCTATACTGGAATCCACATCTCATTATGCCTCAAGGTTTCAAAAAATCCTCACAACCACTCCTCCCAAAATTGCAAACACAAAACCAGAGGCTCAAGTGAGCCTAAAACGCTCACCTAGCTCAAATTGTCAAAAGAGATGAGTGTATCAGTAAGTGATCAGCAGCAAGAGCAATTTTTTGATTTGCTAAGGCAACTTTTTTGGCCATTCATTTCTGCTGGTCCCAGGAAAGCTTCCTAGCAAGCTCTGTTCTGGGAAATATTAAAAAAAAACTGAACAAAATTTTTGATTTGTTTTCAACTACTGTGGTTCTCTCTAGCCCCCCCCCCCCCCCCCCAATCCCACAATTTATTTTTTTTAAAAAAGACAAGAAAAAACAAGTGACTCGATTTGAACAAAACTTGAATTTGACACCCCCATAGATATTACATACCAAATATGAAAGGATTCTCATTGGTGGACCTCAAGAAATTTTCTCATATTGCACTAAGTTAAACTTAGGGCTTCAATAAATGAAAGTGTCAATGACACTGTAGCTCAACTTGACAAACTTGAACTTGGTAAGTTATAAATGAAATGGCAAAATTGAAGATCATTGGGACCAATGTCAGTTTTTTTGCCAGTGGCAACATTTTTTGACAGAAACCGAAGAAAATCGATAGCTCCCATCTAGAGGTCACCGTAAATAAGCATACCAGGTTTCAAAGCAATCTAATCATAAATGAGCCCTGTAGGGTGAGCCAAAGGGAAATATTGTGGTCTGACTAAACTAAGTTCTAAGAATGTTGGCCACGGCAACATTTTTTGACAGAAATTGAAGAAAATTGATAGCTCCCATCTAGAGGTCACCCCAAACAAGCATGCCAGGTTTCAAAGCAATCCGATCATAAATGTACCCTGCAGGGTGTGCCAAAGGGAAATATCGAGTCTTCTGACTAAACCAAGTTCTAAGAACGTTGGCCGCGGCAACATTTTTTGATGGAAATTGAAGAAAAATGATAGGTCCCATCTAGAGGTCTCCCCAAACAAGCATACCAGGTTTCAAAGCAATCTGATCATAAATGGGCCCTGTAGGGTGTGCCAAAGGGAAATATTGAGGTCTGACTGAACTAAGTTCTACAAACGTTGGCCGTGGCAACATTTTTTGCCGGAAATTGAAGAAAATCGATAGCTCCCATCTAGAGGTCACCCTAAATAACCATACCAGGTTTCAAAGCAATCAAATCATAAATGTGTCCTGTAGGGTGTGCCAAAGGGAAATATTGTGGTTTGACTAAACTAAGTTCTAAGAACGTTGGCCGCGGCAACTTTTTTTGACAGAAATTGAAGAAAATCGATAGCTCCCATCTAGAGGTCACCCCAAACTAGCATGCCAGGTTTCAAAGCAATCCGATCATAAATGTACCCTGTAGGGTGTGCCAAAGGGAAATATTGAGTCTTCTGACTAAACTAAGTTCTAAGAACGTTGGCCGCGGCAACATTTTTTGACAGAAATTGAAGAAAATCGATAGCTCCCATCTAGAGGTCTCCCCAAACAAGCATACCAGGTTTCAAAGCAATCTGATCGTAAATGTACCCTGTAGGGTGTGCCAAAGGGAAATATTGAGGTCTGACTAAACTAAGTTCTACGAACATTGGCCGTGGCAACATTTTTTGCCGGAAATTGAAGAAAATCGATAGCTCCCATCTAGAGGTCACCCTAAATAAGCATATCAGGTTTCAAAGCAATCAAATCATAAATGTGCCCTGTAGGGTGTGCCAAAGGGAAATATTGTGGTTTGACTAAACTAAGTTCTAAGAACGTTGGCCGCGGCAAAAAATCGATAGCTCCCATCTAGAGGTCACCCCAAACAAGCATAAGAAGTTTCAAAGTAATCTGATCATAAATGCGACCTGTGAGGTGTGCCAAAGGAAATTGTGGACATACGTACTAACGTACTAACATACTAACGTACTAACGTACGCCGACGGACGAGAAGTGATGGCAATAGCTCAGCTTGACTTTGTCAAGTTGAGCTAAAAACCCAAATATTAACCCAGGGACCTGATTTGAACAACCTTCAATCTAACCCTCCCAGAGGTGTTGTACACCAAATATCAAAAGAATCGGACTGCTGGATCTGAAGATGATTTTAAACGATAATTCCCCATACTGCACTAAGTAAATATTTGGGCTCCCTTGGGGAACCCAAATATTAACCCAGGAACTCGATTTGAACAAATTTGAACCTTACACCTCAAGAGATGTCACATACTAAATATGAACGGATTCTCACTAGTGGGTCTGAAAAAAGATTTTTAAATAGATTTTCTCATTTTGCACTAAGTTAAAATTTGGGGTCCAATAAAGAGCCCAAATATTCACAACCAGGAATCCAATTTGAACAAACTTGAATCCAATCCCCCTAGAGATGCTGCACACCAAATATCAAAAGAATCTGACTGGTGGATCTGAAGAAGATTTTTAAAGATTACTGCACATATTGCACAAAGTTAATATTCAGGCTCCCATAGAAAGCCCAAATATTAACCCAGAAACTCGATTTGAACAAATTCAAATCTTACACCTCTAGAGATGTCACATACCAAATATGAAAGGATTCTCACTAGCAGGTCTGAAAAAGAAGATTTAAGTAATTTTCTCATATTGCACTTAGTTAAAATTTGGGCTCTAATAAAGAGCCCAAATATTCATCCAGGGATCAGGGATCCTATTTGAACAAACTTGAATGTAACCCCCCTAGAGATCCTGCATACCAAGTATCAAAAGAATCTGCCTGGTGGACCTGAAGAAGAAGATTTAAAAAGATTATTCCCCATATTGCACCAAGTTAATATCCGGGCTCCCATAGGAAGCCCACATATTAACCCAGGGTCTCAATTTGAACAAACTTCAATCTGACCCCTGTAGAGATGTTGTATACCAAGTATCAATCAAATCTGACTGTTTGATCTGAAGAAGATTTTTAAAGCTTATTCCCCATAGCGCCCCAAGTTAATTATTTGGGTTCCTGTGTTGAACCCAAATATGAACCAAGAGGCTCAATTTGAACACACTTGTATTTGACTGCCCTATGGAGGCTGTATACCAAATATCAAGATTCTGATCAGCGGTTGTGTAGAAATATTTTTTTTCAATTTTTGCAAATATGCTGACCCAGCATTTTTTCAAACGCCCCAATAGAACACCCTGACACAATAGACAGCCTTTTTTTAAAATCCATTTTACTGGTCAAAAGGATGCTTCATACCAAATAACAGTTCTCTGTTCCATTTAGTTTGGGAAATATGAGCATTTGAATTTTTTTCTATTTTTAGCCCCTGGGGTACCCACGGGGCTACGAAATCAAAAAAAAATTGGGCATCAATCAAGTACTTTGGACTCACTTATGCTACATGCCAAAAGTTGGTTCAAATCGGCTCTTGAAATAGAAATTTTGGGCAGAGCCCAAAATGGGTATGTGCCCACAGAGAGACCAAATATTGATCTACCAACTTCCCTTGAACAAACTTTAATCTTCAAAACCAAAGAGTGTTCCATACCATATATCAAGGCAATCTCTGGTGGTTCATGAGAAAAAGATTTTTAAAGATTTTTAGGCTTTGGAATTACTGACCAGAGCCCGAAGAAGGCAGCCGCTTCATTTGAACAAAATAGAAAGGGTATACTCCAGGGATGGTTTGTGCAAGATATGTTTGAATTTGGGTGAATGGCTGTTAAGGAGAAGCCCTGTTTGCAAAAGTTAACAGACGACAGATGACTGACTGATGCCAATAGCTCACACTGACTTGCAGTCAGGTGAGCTAAAAAGAGCAATACGGAGCATTGCATATGCCCCCTACAGCAATACCATGGTTAGCATATGCTGCTCATTGGAATGGTGGCATTTCTCAAGATGGCATAATTATCTGCCATTTTGCACACACACACATGAAGACCAACTTGTTAAACTTCCCCTGCATTCCCATTCAACATGGGTGTTATAAAGATCATTGAATTTTCTGTTGTCATGTGTCAATAAAAAATATTCCCACTGACAAAAAACAACAATGGAAAACAATCAAAGGGATAGTTTTCTAAAATCTTAACAACAAAGGCATATCTTAAGTTTGTTTGCATGGACAGAACCCACAATATGTGGCTATCCTTTCTACTTGTCTATCACCATTAATTTATTTATTTATCATGACCGCAACATGGATAATAGTTATATTCTAAAAGGTTAGTTTTGTTATTTTTCCAAGTCCTACAAGAGCCACAGCTCTGGTTGGAATGTACAGGCGAAACCTGTGATATGTGATAGCATGTCCCCATTTTGGTCTATTATACCAAAGGCCATCCAAATCCAACCACCGATGCCAGTTATAAGTAACTTGACAATCCAAGCAATATTTTTCAAGTTGTCAAATGCCAAAGGGATTGGAGGAATTTTCAATTTGATGGATAAAGGGTTAATATCTCAGGATCAAAATAACAGACTTACACCCAAAACTATATAGCACGGCACATCAGTAACCTGAACACAAATATAAAGTAACTTGACAATGTATGCAATATTTTTCAAGTTATCGAATGCCAATGGGATTGGAAGAATTTTCAATTTGAAGGATAAAGGGTTAATATCTCGGGATCAAATTATCAAATTTACACCAAAAATGAAAGTGTCAATGACACTGTAGCTCAACTTGTCAAGACAAAGACATGTACATGTATAGAATGTGACACAGCAATGACAAACATCAAGGTAATGACCTGATAACAAAGGTACATATAAAGTATTGTAACGGTCTGTACATAAATACTGACCGTTGCCTGTAACAAATGTATAGGTAAAGTATTGTAAAGGTGGGTGACAGTCAGTTGATAAACTAGAAAAAAATCTTTGAGTCCCAGAGTGGGTCTGAGTGAACCCCAAAATATTTGTGATAACAGTGATAACAAAGGCACCCCAAAACACACTCATTCCTGTCCCAAGGTGAAAACAAAGGTACCCAAGAAGTTTCGTGAAGATCAGTTCACAAATATGAGCTGTGTAGAAGTTGTGACAAAAAACTGATTGGACCTAATTTCGGTACAAAATGGACACTGGCAGCCATCTTGAATTTTGGACCGTACCCAGAAACACTCATTCTCGTCCCAAGGTGATAACAAAGGTACCCAAGAAGTTTTGTGAAGATCGGTTCATAAATACAGCCTCTTGCCCGAGCCGTATTGACATGTGCACTTACTGTGTGTAAGTAGCACTGAATAAATCAAAGTTCATCTAATTTGCATAATTTCTGCACGAGAAAAAAAAACGTACTATATGTGATGTATTCCATGTTACTAAACATTCATACAAAAATTTATTCAAATCAGAACTTTCATACAGAAGTTCTGTACAAAAGACTGATTGCACTAATTTTGGTACAAAATGGTTGCTGGTGGCCATCTTGAATTTCGGACCACACCCAAAAACACTCGTTCTCACCCCACGGTGATAACAAAGGTACCCAAGAAGTTTCGTAAAGATCGGTTCATAAATACGGCCTCTAGCCTGAGCCGTATAGAAGTTGTGTACAAAAAACTGATTAGACTTAATTTCGGTACAAAATGGCCACTGGCAGCCATCTTGAATTTTGGACCGCACCCAGAAACACTCGTTCTCGTCCCAAGGTGATAACAAAGGTACCCCAAGACATTTCGTGAAGATCGGTTCATAAATACAGACTCTAGCCCGAGCCGTATTGACATGTGTACTTACTGTGTGTAAGTAGCACTGATAAAATCAAAGTTCATCTAATTTGCATAATTTCTGCACAAGAAAAAACCCGTAGTATATGTGATGTATCCCATGGTACTAACATTCACACAAAAAATTATTCAAATCAGCACTTTCATATGGAAGTTCTGTTCAAAATTCTGATTGCACCAAATTTTGAATCGGCCATCTTGAATTTCGGACCGGATCCCAAAACACTCGTTCTCATCCCACGGTGATAATAATGGTACCCAAGGAGTTTTGTAAAGATCGGTTCATAAATACGGCCTCTAGCCCGAGCCGTATTGGCATTTGCACTTACAGTGCTGAAAGTAACACCAAAAAACATCAAAGTAAGTCTAATTTGCATAATTTACGCACGAGAAAAAAACCCATATTATATGTGATGTATCCCATGGTACTAAACATTCATACAAAAAAATATTCAAATCAGAGCTTTCATATGGAAGTTCTGTACAAAAAACAGATTTCTGCATCATCGGTACAAAATGGTGGCTGGCAGCCATCTTGAATTTTGGACCGCACCCAAAAACACTCGTTCTCGTCCCACGGTCATAACAAAGGTACCCAAGAAGTTTCGTAAAGATTGGTTCATAAATACAGCCTCTAGCCCGAGCCATATCCAATTGTTGACGGACAGACAGACGACGGACAACAGGCCATGGCATAAGCTCAAATTTGGCTTCGCCAAAGTTGAGCTAACTATACAGCTGGGCACATCAGTAACCTGAACACAAATATAAAGCAACTTGACAATCCAAGCAATAATTTTCAAGTTATCGAATGCCCCAACATGGATAATAGTTATATCGTAAAAGGTTAATTTTGTTATTTTTCTAAGTCCTACAAGGGCCACAGCTCTGGTTGGAATGTACAGGCGAAACCTGTGATATGTGATAGCATGTCCCCATTTTGGTCTATTATACCAAAGGCCATCCAAATCCAACAACCGATGCCAGGTATAAGTAACTTGACAATCCAAGCAATATTTTTCAAGTTATCGAATGCCAAAGGGATTGGAGGAGTTTTCTATTTGAAGGATAAAGGGTTAATATCTCAGGATCAGATTATCAGATTTACACCAAAAACTATACAACTCGGCACATCAGTAACCTGGAGAAGATTTTTAAAGAAATTTGCCTGAAATGCACTAAGTTCAAATTCGGGCTTCTATAGTGAGCCCAAATATGAATCCAGGGGGCCGATTTTAACAAACTGGAATCTGCCCCCACTAGAGATTATGTAAACCAAATAGGAAAGAATTCTGCCTGGTGGATCTGAAGAAGATTTTTTTGAATTTTGGAAAGAAATTCATGGGTGCTATCAGAGTTATGCCCCTTGTGGTGCCCCCCTGTGTGTGCGGCAGGTTTATTTGTACAAGTTTGAATTGACATATGATGGGGAACATGCACACCAAATTTGGTTCAATTTGATCCAGTAGTTTAGGAGGAGTAGTCGATAATGTAAAGTTCACGACGTACGGCGACGGACGGCAAGTGATAAGTTAAGCTCCCTTCGGTGAGCTAAAAAACAATGTTTCTGGGACTCTAGGAAAAAATGCCGCAACTAAAGCCCATTCTGAGTTTCACTTGAGTGAGATAACGATAATGTTGAGGTGTGTGTAGGTGTGTGGAAGGTGGGGGTGTTTGAAGGATTTAAGTCATGTCTGAGACCTGAATTTGTGTTACCATCATTGTTATGTATCAACTTAGCCTTCCACAGATATGTTTCAAAACTGTTTTGAAACAAACTTTAAGCTACTTTAACCAGCCTAGGCTCTGGCAAAATGCAAGGCTTGAGACAAATAGCTTGCCTTTCACTTTTTTTTCTAATTTCAGTACAATATTGCAAGTGGCAGACTCAAAGACTACTGGTTCTCATCATAATATCCGAACCTTACCTTTCTGCAAGGATTCAGTCGAAGAACTTTCAAAGCAGAAGGAACAACCATTCTCTTTTGTTTGTCGTAAGGTGGAGGAATACCTTCATAAACCTTCAGCCTTCCCATTGCTTCCTGACCACGTTTAGTTTTATGTGGCAACATTCCTGAAACATTAAAAAAGTGGCAATGACACTGTAGCTTAACTGGAATGTGTGTAGTGTTTGATGAAAAGGATAATGTTCAATTTTTATGAGAGGAATATGAAACAAGAGGCCCCAGGGGGCCTGAGGGCGCTCACCTGACAAGGTAGTCTAAATATCAAACCAGGGACTTGACTTGAATAAGCTGCATATGCCCCTCCTAAGAAAAGCATATACCAACTAGATGAAGTGATTGTGCCCACACAATACACAGGATTTTCCTTCTATTTTCAGTTCCTGCACTTTAACGTCCCAAAATTGAGATTAACACATAAAAAACAGATTTTTTTCCCAAACAAAATACTTTCAGTCTAATTTTTTTTCTTCTTCTTAAAACGCATAAAAAACGCTAAAACTAATTTCCGGATTTTGGTCCAAAATTTTCTAAGTCCCACCCAGACCCCAAATTTTCAGGGGGAAAAAAATATTTTTTTTTGTCTTAAAATTGACAGAAACGCATAAAAAACAAAAACAAAAATTTTTCGGATTTTGGTCCAAAATTTTCTAAGTCCCACCCGGGCCCCAAATTTTCAGGGTAAAAAAAAAAAAAATTTTTTTGTCTTAAAATTGACCAAAACGCAGAAAAAACAAAAAAAAAAATTTCGGATTTTAGTCCAAAATTTTCTAAGTCCCACCCGGACCCCAAATTTTCAGGGGAAAATTTTTTTTTTTTTTTGTCTTAAAATTGACAGAAATGCATAAAAAACAAAAAAAAATTTTTTTCGGATTTTGGTCCCACCCGGACCCCAAATTTTGAGGGGAAAAAAAAAAAAAAAAATTTTTTGTCTTAAAATTGACCAAAACGCAGAAAAAACAAAAAAAAATTTTTTTGGATTTTGCCCCAAAATTTTCCAGGTCCCACCCGCACCTCAAATTTTCAGGGGAATACATTTTTTTTTTTTTTTTTTTCTCTTAAAATTGACCAAAACGCAGAAAAAGCAAAAAAAAAAAAATTTTCTTAAAATTGACCAAAACGCAGAAAAAACAAAAAAAATTTTTTTTCGGATTTTGGTCCAAAATTTTCTAAGTCCCACCCGGACCCCAAATTTTCAGGGGAAATTTTTTTTTTTTTTTTTTTTGTCTTAAAACTGACAGAAATGCATAAAAAACAAAAAAAAATTTTTTTGGATTTTGGTCCAAAATTTTCCAAGTCCCACCCGCACCCCAAATTTTCAGGGGAAAAAAAAAAGATTTTTTTTTGTCTTAAAATTGACCAAAACGCAGAAAAAACAAAAAAAAATTTTTTCGGATTTTGGTCCAAAATTTTCTAAGTCCCACCCGCACCCCAAATTTTCAGGGGGAAAAAAAAAAAATTTTGGTTGTCTTAAAATTGACAGAAATGCATAAAAAACAAAAAAAAATGTTTTCGGATTTTGGTCCAAAATTTTCTAAGTCTCACCCGGACCCCAAATTTTCAGGGGAAAAATTTTTTTTTTTTTTTTTTTTTTTGTCTTAAAATTGACCGAAACGCATTAAAACCCCCAAAAATTTTTTTCCCGATTTTGGTCCAAAATTTTTAAAGTCCCACCCGCACCCCAAATTTTCAGGGGGGAAAAAAAAAAATTTTGGTTGTCTTAAAATTGACAGAAATGCATAAAAAACAAAAAAAAATGTTTTCGGATTTTGGTCCAAAATTTTCTAAGTCTCACCCGGACCCCAAATTTTTTTTTTTTTTTTTTTTGTCTTAAAATTGACCGAAACGCATTAAAACCCCCAAAAAATTTTTTCCCGATTTTGGTCCAAAATTTTTAAAGTCCCACCCGCACCCCAAATTTTCAGGGGGAAAAAAAAAAAAATTGGGGTTGTCTTAAAATTGACAGAAATGCATAAAAAACAAAAAAAAATGTTTTCGGATTTTGGTCCAAAATTTTTAAAGTCCCACCCGCACCGCAAATTTTCCGGGGAAAATTTTTTTTTTTTTTTGTCTTAAAATTGACCGAAACGCAGAAAAAACAAAAAAATTTTTTTTTCGGATTTTGGTCCAAAATTTCGAAGTCCGCTACGGGACCCCAAATTTTCAGCCTAAATATGAAGCCAGGGATTTGGCTTCAACAAACTTGAATCTCAACCTCCTAAGGATGCTGCACACCAAATATCAAAACATTCTTATTGCTAGATCTGAAGAAGATTTTTCAAAAATACTCCTCATACTGCACTAATTTAAACATTTCGGCTCCCATAGAGAGCCTGAATATCGACCCAGCCAATTGATTTCAATAAACCTGTGAAACAATCTTCCAAAGATGCTATATGTGAAATTTGAAAGCTTTTGGAGCAGTGCTTTCGGAGAAAAGTAGTGTTAAATGTTTTTTCCATTACCCACAGTGTTAAAAAATGCTGACTCAGCACTTTTTCAAACTCCCCAAAAAGTACCCCATCATAAAACCGATGGAAATTTTTTTTGATCATTCCATTCTGTTGGTCCTAAGGAAGCTTCACAACAAATAAGAATTCTCAGTGCCGTGTAGTTTTGGAGATATGGGAGTTTTCATTTTTTTCTATTTTTAGCTCCTGTGGTTCCCACGGGGCTATGGGGAAAAAAATTTCGGCATAAATTAGGTACTAATGACCCAATAAGCACTCATGTAAAATTTGGTTCAAATCGGCCTCGCGGTTTGGAAAATACAAATTTGGGGCGGGGCCAAAATTTTTGCCCCTCCTTTAACATCGTCAAATATAGCCCCTCCAACTTCTCTTGAACAAACCTGAGTCTACACCTCAAAAGGAAGCTGCATACCAAATATCAAGTCTCTGCTATTGCTGGTTCTTGAGAAGAAGATTTTTTAAGAATTCGAGCATTTTTGCCCCATCCCTCTGCTCAATGTGAGCCGAAACCTAATTTGACAAAAAATCAAAGTCCGCATACATAACGCCTTCTCACATGAAATTTCATTAATATGCGGCCAGTGGTTTGGGAGAAAAAGCCCAAACACCACCTTCACGACGGACGCCGGACGACGGACGAAAAGTGATCAGAATAGCTCACCCTGACTTTCAGTCAGGTGAGCTAATAAGCCAAGAATTGTGATAATTGAGAACATGTTAGTTTCTGTTCTATACATGCTGTCAGAGTCTTTTCAATAAGAATAATTTGAGGTGCACACTGTACTAATGAATTGAGGCCTGGGTTAATGTGGCCATCACAGTTAATGTCGGTTGGCCAAAGTTACCAAGTTACAGTAAAATTATTCCAAAACGAATCATCCTACCAAGATACAATGAAATCCCTTCACAAATATAACTGGTAGACTTTGTTATGGGAATCTAGGACATGTGATGGTCCAGTAGTCACGGTTGACCAATCATGACCAAAATAGGTTAGTCTTGTCTAGATATCATACTAAGTTATCCTACCAAGTTACAATGAAATCTCTTCATAAAAACAAGAGGCCCCACGGGGCCTGAAGCGCTCATCTTGTACAGAACACAATTTAAACAGAGTCCAAGAATGAGTCTACATTAAGCAAGCCATCTCCATAGGCTACACTGTCAATCCTTGAGTCCCTCAGGAGTGACAAAAATAATCTAGGCATCATGCCTTTTCTTCAGCTGATCATAAGTAAAATGTAGAGCTCCCCTATGAAGCCCCTTGATACAACCTATGTGGATTAATCTTAGTACCTCTAGAGGGTACTGAATACAAAATTTTTAATTCTTCAGCAAAATGGCCAATTCCGGCTCCCATAGAGAGCCCAAATATTAACCCAGGCTCTTGATTTGAACACAGTTACATCTGACTTCCCTAGAGATGTTGTGTACTGAATATGAAAGCATTCTGACCGTTGGATCTGAAGAAGAGAAATTGTAAAGAAATTTCTTCGAATTGCACTAAGTTCAAATTTGGGCTACCATAGCGAGCCCAAATATTGACCTATGGATCTGATTTGAACAAACTTGAATCTGACCCCCCTAGAGATGTTGTATACCAAATGTGAAAGCATTCTGACAAGTGAATCTGAAGAAGATTTTTAAAGAAATTCCCTCATATTGTACTAAGTTAAATTTCATGTTCCCATATGGAGCCCAAATATTAACCTAGGCACTCGAATTGAACAACCTAGAATCTGACCCCCCTAGAGATGTTGTATACCAAATATAAAAGCATTCCGACTGGTGGATCTGAAGAAGAAGATTTTTAAAGAAATTTTCTCATATTGCACTAAGTAAAAATTTGGGCTACCATAGTGAGCCCAAATATATACCTTGGGATCTGATTTGAACAAACTTGAATCTGACCCCCACAGAGATGCTGCATACCAAATATCAAAGCATTCTGACTGATGGATCTGAAGAAGAAGATTTTTTTAAATTACCCTCCATATTGAACAAAGATAAAATTTGGGCTTCCATAGGAAGCCCAAATATTACCCTAGGGACTCGGTTTGAACAATCTAGAATCTGACCCTCATAACAATGATGTATACCAAATATTAAAAGATTCTGGCTGGTGGTTCTGAAGAAGATTTTTAAAGAATATTCCCCATATTACCCTATGTTAAAACTTCGGGCTCCTGTAGAGAGCCCAAATATGAACCAATGAGCTTTATTTCAACAAACTTTTATCTGACCCCCCTATGAATGCTGTATACCAAATCAGGGTATCCCCACAATTGGACAGATGAAATTCAAGGAGGTTCAAGGAGGTTTTAAGCCCCAAATCAAGGAGATTCAAGGAGGTTCAGGACAAATCTTGGATGGAAATCACTGTTATGTGCTCCTGTCTAAATTTTAGAATCAAGTGTCTGTCTGCTTAGCTGAGCATTAAGTTGACAATTTGTCAACAAAAACAGACACAAATATTGCTATAATTCGAACTGGCTCATTGGGCCAGTTCCAATTATATCCATATTGTATGTTTTTGTTGGACAAAGTACCAAAATATATGGTAATAAGAAAAAATACTCACAAAATAATGCTCATTCCTTCAGGAATGTATCCCAGTCTCTGTACAAATAAATCTCAAGTCTAATTTCTTTAATTTAAGAGTTATTTAGTTTTAACTTTTTGTTCTATATACACTGTACAGGTTTCTTGATTCTCACAATTAGTCTTTCATTTCTTTCAGCTGCCACTGTAGAGAGTCTATATCTGATTTACAATGACTTATCAGTTCCTTTTTAGACTTTGCTGATTTTCTAAGTGCATTGGACTGGACTATTAAATTGATTTTATGTTTTTTTTCAGCATCTTCAGCCAACTGGTCTGCAGATGTCTCCAGGTCTAACACCTCAGTCTCAAGTTTATTTCTTTTCACCTTTACTTCTACTAACTCTTCTTGAATTTGCTTTCTTTTTTCAGTTTTTGAGTTCAACGCTGTAGTTTTTTTCATTTCATCAAGATGAGTTCTGTATTTGCTACGAGCAAATTTAATGCTATTGAGAAGTGATGGGGTTATGGAAAAATTATCAAAGCCTCCAATATAAGCCAAATGATCAAGTATTATTCTTTGTGAGGTTAAAGATAGTTCCTGCATGTTATCAGAAAGTACTTCCTTGTTGACTGAGAACCCCCGCTCAACACTAGCCTGTCCATGGGACAGGATAAGTAACTTTTTCACAATACTCCAAAGAAGTGTATAGGAACTTTTTGTGCCCATATGATCATATGAAAGGGTATCGACCCTAATAAAGTTTTCTTTGCCAATGTTAGCTATGTCATACTCCTTGAATATGTGATGCTCTTCAGAGCCAATAGAGCCAATAAATTCACTATATTGGCTCTGAATAGTGTCACAGTCTCCAATTTCAACCTGCTTAGACTCAACAAGTTTACTTAGAAGTATTTTGAATTTCTGAGAAGAGCCACCTGGGTCATCCACCATTCTTTGGGGATTTAAACTACACATATTACGAGCAATTGAAAAAGCAATAGGAGTCTTGTTAATCAGGTGCTTAGTGGTTAATTTTAAGAAGTTCAGTGACTCCATTTGAAAGTCCATAACCTGACGCTCAGAAACATCTTTAGAAGAAATTAGTCTCCGTACCTCGGCCTCAGCTTTAAATCCAATGTCAACTTTTTTGTAACTGACACAATTGTTCCTATTATCAATGTCAATCTTTTGAAGTTTCAGCACAGTTCTTGCCTCTTTCAGAACATCATGTTTTACAAATCTCTTCATTAGTTGCCTAGTCACTTTCTCTAAGTGATCAGACAGAAATGGGATGAGTGGTATATTGCTCTGAAAAATTGTCAGAAAGGGTAACAACTGATTTGCGACACTTTGAAAAAATGACAGTTTTGCCACAGTGAATTTATCTTTGAGTGCATCAACAATATTAATGTACGAGTTCGATGTGGGGATAGAATAAGTCTTTTTATTTTTTTTAATTGTTTCAACATATGTTTTAATGTTGGGCCAAATATCCTGTGCACGCTTAGCCACTCTTGCATTCTCGATCCATCTATGTCCACAGAAAGGCAATGCAAATAAGTCCGAATCAGTGATATTAACATAATCCTCTCTCCTAGCAGGGGAATCAGCAAACAAATAATGGAGTGCTTTCAGGACCTTTTCCACATCCATGTCCGATTTTGACGAACCAGTTCTAAAGGTATTGTGGACAGTGTGCAGTCCGCATGACCCGATATCGATAAAAGTTTTGAAATCTTCAAACTTCTTGCTTAACTCCTCTGTTAATCGATTAAAAAGTTTCCAGTTTACACTGGGACCGTCCATTGATATTTGTATCACATTGGCCATATTAAATTTCTCTTCAAGTGACTGTGTCAACACCTGAAGCATATCTTCAGCCCTAGCATGCCCTAAAAATACTGAATCGATATAGTGTGTGACAACTTGGTTCAATTTATTGTCCCAGAATCTAACATGAATGTCTAGCTGTTTTTTCTGAAGTACCGAATTGAGGGATTCGTCAAACAAAACAACAAAATCTCTAACTTCTTTCTGTAATGTGTCTAATAGCAAGTTTTGTAAATATGGTCGAATACCAAAGTTCATTAAGTATGAAGTTTTATTCCTGCCACAAGTGAATTTTCCAGCGATGGCACTGTCAGGAAACATCCTGGCAAATAATTTGTCCGTGTTTTCAGAACTATTCAGGTTGTAGTGCGATTGGACGCACTTTAGTGTCCATATTATTTCAGCAGAGTGGACGTCGTTTGTGCTGCAGGCGTCTTTCACCAACGCGCTTTGGGAGCTGACCGTTGTCGTTGTTGCTAATGTAGGCCGAACCGGAACACTGGTGCACTCCGATGACGTCGAAATTTTAGGATGAAAAAAGTCTTTAACTGTAATTTCTGGCTGATTGAGTAATGTATTTTGTGTATGTAACTTGCCTGTTAAATGTGACCGGAGAGCCGATTCGCCCATGGTACAAATATTTATGTTCCGTTTACACAGCTTACAATGCGCAGAATTTCTATCATTTGGGACTGCAGTTATCCATGCTTTGTACTTTTCATCGCTATACCACCTGTCCTGGAATTTACATTTCCCTCCAGGCATTTTTATTTCAAACACGAGAGAAAACAATTCAATTCACGCCAACCGAAGCGTACAGAAAACTTTTAAAAACATACGAGGTGGTTCTGTTCATTTTGTATGCGACACGCTGATTGGACGAATAGTTGTGTTGTTCAATGGAAGAGAGAAAGCAAATAGCCAATGAGAATGGAGCTTATTAATGCACTAGGCGCCTTTGAAGTTTTGGTTGCATAAAAAAGTCTAATCTGGTAATGGACACGGGAAGGAACCCGGAGACGGAATCAAGGAGTTTCCCGGGTTTTAGACCTTTTTTCAAGGAGATTCAAGGTCCTTGAACAAATTTTTAAAATTCAAGGACTTTCAAGGATTTCAAGGAGCCGCGGCTACCCTGCAAATATCAAAAGATTCTGATGATTGATTCTGGAGAATAGATTTTTTAAAATTTTTGCAAATATGCTGACTCAGCATTTTTTCGATGCCCATTACAGAACACCCTAACATAACCGATGGCAATTTTTTTTTACCATTCAATTCTACTGGTCATAAGGATACTTCATACCAAATAAAAGCTCTCTGTTCCGTGGGGTTTGGGAAATATGGGCATTTGAAAATATTTCTATTTTTAGCTCCCAGGCTTCCCATGGGGATGCGGGAATTTTTTTTTTTTGCATGGGTCAAGTACTTATGACCCAATACTACCACAAACCAAATTTGGTTCATACCAGACCATCGGTTCAGAAAATAGAAATTTTGGGCGGGGCCAGAAATCTTACCCCTCCTATTACAAAGCCAAATATTACTTCACGAACTTCGTTTGAACAAACTTGATTCTACACCTCATATGGAAGCTCCATAGCAAATATCAAGTCATTGTACACACTGGTTCTTGAGAAGAAGATTTTAAAAATATTTTGGAGGATTTTCCCCCACTCCCTCCCTATGGGGCTGGGCATGCTGAGTTGAACAAAAATGAAATGTCCCTTTGGGACCATCATTCACACAAACTTTCACTTGAATTGGCCCAGTGGCTTTGGAGGAGAAGACCAAAACATGGTGTTGACGGACGATGGACGGGAAGCGATGAGATTAGCTCAGCTTGACTTTGTCAAGATGAGCTAACAACCTGTAGACAGTGTTAAAGGAATCTAGATCACGTGACCAGGCCGCGGTAACAGATGACCGATATTGACCAAAATAGGACAGCCCTCATCTGGACATCATACCAAGTTATCCTTCCAAGTTACAATGAATTTGCTTCATAAATATGAACTGTAGATTGTGCTCAACAAATCTAGGTCACGTGCATGTGCAGCTATCACGGTTGACAGATCAGAGCCAAAATAAGACATTCTCATCTAGACATTATAAAGTCATCCAACCAAGTTACAATAAAATCCCTTCACAAATACGACCTGTAGACTGTGATAAAGGTTTTGGGGCTTCAGGCCAGCATAGCCATCATGGTTGACCGATCGCAAACAAAAGGAGACATTCCCATCTAGACATTATACTGAGTCGTCCTACCATGTTGCAATGAAATCCCTTCTTAAATGCGACCTGTTGGAAGTTTTTGGTTTCGGGCTTCCGCAGCCTTCACAGTTGACTGATCGTAACCAAAAGGGGAGGTTCTCATCTAGACATGATATGAAGCCATCCTATCAAATTACAATGAAATCCTTTCATAAATACAATGCAAACTGTAGACTAGCTAAAGGTTTTTGGGCTTTCAGATCAGTTACGGTTGACCAATCGTGACCAAAAGGGGACGTTTTCATCTGGACGTTATACAGAGTCATACTACCAAGTTACAATGAAATCCAGGGCTTGACAATTCACGATTTTGTGGAACCTATTTTGAGGTTGCCTCAAGCAACGTTCGTTTATCTTTTGATCGGTTACCTCAATTTTTTTGGTTAACCATTATATTAGACAAATTTGAGGGAATTAATTTGTTGGAAAATAACAGTTACAATTGGTAACAATTTGTAATGTACGGGTACCATTGTTAAGCTCCTTAATGCTGCCCAATCATGAAGACTGCCAGACGTTATGTCTAAGATGATTTGATTTATGGATATAATCGACTCCATCCGCATATCTAACTAGAGGCTCTACAGAGCCTGTAATCGCTCACCTGGAAATACATATAAAAATGTGATTTCCCATTTGCAATTGTGGCCATGTTTGCAACATTACATCAAAATTACATGAAGATCATTGGCAGAAGATGTCCCAGTCTTCAATCACGTGAAGTTTCAAAACATTTGAATCCATCAAACAGAATCATAGAATGTCTCTGGTGGCCATATTTTCCAGCCAATGGGAACAAAAAGAGAATCATTTGAAGAGGTCCGCCTATAGACCATTCTTGCCAAGTTTTGGTTCACGTCAGCTCAATAGTTCCAGAGAGAAGATGAAAATGTGTTTTCCTATAGGTTTTTTCTATAGTAACTATAAACTGCAATTGTGGCCATGTTTGCAAAACAATCAACATTAAAATGAGGAATGTTGGTGGAGGGTGTCCCAGTTATCAACTCTGCAAAGTTTCAAAACATTTGGCCCTGTGGTTTCAGAGGAGAAGAGTTTTCAAAATTGACTAATCAGAATCAAAGAATGCTTCCGGCGGCCACGTTTTTTCACCCAGCAGGAATAAAATGAGTAACAGCTGTAGAGAACCTCTCATAGACAATGCCTGCCAAGTCTGGTTCACATTGGCTCAGTACTTTCAGTGAAGATGATGAAAATGTGATTTCCTATAGGGTTTCTATAGTAACTATAAGCCACAATTTCAGCCATAATTGCAACCCGAAGATTAAAATAATTTTACAGTACAAGTCAAAATAAGTTATGTAGGATAATCCTATAAACTATGTATCTTTTCTCTTCCTGCACTGATAAGACCAGAAGCTGACATCATTTCTGGAAAGCTCTCACTGATAGCTTTTCTAGAAAAATGTCAGATTCTGATCTTGTCAGGGCAGAAGCTGTAGTCTACTTAGTTTATTGCAGTTATGCTACAGCTTATTTTGACTTGTACTGTATACACAATATTTTGGGTTTTTTTTCCTCCCAGTTCTCAGTGGAGAAAAGACTGGAACCAACCCTTACCAGATTTTCAAAAAAGTAGTTTTTTGCCGACAGTACCGATCTTTTGTACAGACAGGAGGGACACTGGGTTAAGCATTAGAATATAGCCTCTGGTGGTCACATATTTCCATCCTCTCATCGACCATTCCTGCAAATTGTGGTTCACGTCAGCTCAGTAGTTTCAGATAAGATGAAAATGTGATTTCCCATAGGGTTTCTATAGTAACAATAAGCTACAATTGTGGCCATGTTTACATCCCGATCAACATTAAATGAGAATTGTTCGTTGAGGGGGTCCCAGTCATTACTTATGTGAAGTATCAAAACATTTGGCCTGGCAGTTTCAGAGGAGAAAATTTTTGAAAATCCACCTATCAGAATCAAAGACTGCCTCTGGCGGCCATGTTTTTCAACCCTCGGGAACAAAATGAGGTTCGTTGGTAGAGGACCACCCATAGACCATCCCTGCCAGGTTTGGTTCACATCAGCTCAGTAGTTCCGGAGAAGTTGATAGGGTTTCTATAGTAACTATAAGACGCCATTGTGGCATGTTTGCAACCCCATCAACATTAAATGATGATCGTTGGTAGATGGGGTCCCAGTCATCGTTTATGTGAAGTATCAAAACATTTCACCTGGCAGTTTCATAGAAGATTTTTGAAAATCTACCAATCAAAATCAAAGAATGCCTCTGGCGGCCATGTTTTTCAACCCACGGGAACAAAATGAGGATCATTTGTAGAGGACCTCCCATAGACTATCCCTTCCAGGTTTGTTTTCAACTCGCCTCGGTTTTTCCAGAGAAGAAAAGGAAAATGTGATTTCCCATAGGGTTTCTACAGTAACTTAAGCCGCAACTGTGGCCATGTTTGTGTCCCAATCAACATTAAATGAGGATTGTTGCTAGAGGGGGTCCCAGTCATCATTTATGTGAAGTTTCAAAACATTTGGCCTGGCAGTTTCAAAGGAGATTTTTGAAAATCCATCAACCAGAATCAAAGAATGCCTCAGAAAGCCATGTTTTTCATCCAACGGGAACAAAATGAGGATTGTTTGTAGAGGAGCTCCCATAGACCATTCCTGCCAAGTTTGGTTCACACCGGCTCATCGGTTACAGAGAAGATGAAAATGTGAAAAGTTTACAGATGCCGGACGATGACCAACGGACGACGACGGACGCCAAGTGATGAGAAAAGCTCACATGGCCTTTTCGTCACGGCCCCTTTCAGTGAACGCCTGTTGGCCTCCCTTCTTATTTCTGCAATATTGTTTGAACAAACCAAACACTGTAGTTTCTGAATATATCCATCATTTGTGGTTATAATTTTAAAATCATCTTTGTATGGCCACTTATTGAATGTTTTAATGTGGACAGTCTCTATGGACGCCATGCTTTCACAAAGCGCAATGTTTACAATGTAGAAACTTGGTCAGGGAAAAAGGTTTCCAGCGCTGTATACTTTTGACAACTCGTACCACTTGAGTTATACCCAGCATGGAACAGTAGTCGGTGATCTGAACCTAAGTGGTTTCGACCCACTAAAATGATTTCATCCCCAAACGGAAAGTGACTTCAAACCAGTGTCGTAGCCATGGAAGGAGGGGGGGGGGGGACACAAATATTTCCAGCCAGCCCCCCCCCCCCCCCCCCCAAAATAAAATTCCAGTAAATATAGAAGAAACATGCATATTTTCTCCATGAATTTTCAGAACATTGTAGGCCAGAATGGCACCAGAAACCACCTGACAGAGAAATTTTCCAGGGGTAGGCCCCCTCCAGTGCAAGTGCCTTGGGCACGCAGTCACGCATTTGGTGTGACATGCCCCCCCCCCCCCTCCCACACACATACACACCTTTTACTCAGGCCCCCTTAACTAGAAATCCTGGCTACACATTTGCTTCAAACCACTAAAATGTTTGATGCATTTTTAAACAAGAGGCACTCACCTGACATGGTAGTCTAAATATCAAACCTGGGACTTGACTTGAATAAGCTGCATACGCCCCTAAGAAAAGCACATACCAACTAGATGAAGCGATTGAGCCCACACAATACACAGAATTTTCCTCATAAAAAATAGATTTTTTTTTATTTTTGTTCGGAAATTTTCGAAGTCTCAAACAAAATATTTTCAGACTAATATTTTTTTTTCATCTTCTTAAAATTGACCAAAACGCATAAAAAAACCAAAAAAACGAATTTACGGATTTTGGTCCAAATTTTTTAAGTCCCACCCGGACCCCAAATTTTCAGAGTAAAAAAAAATTATTTTTTTTTTGTCTTAAAATTGACCAAAATGCATAAAAACAAAAAAAAAATCATTTCCAAATTTTGGTCCAAAATTTCCAAGTCCCACCCGAACCCCAAATTTTCAGTGTAAAAAGATAAAAACATTTTGTCTTAAAATTGACCGAAACGCATAAAAAACAAAAAACTCATTTCCAGATTTTGGTCAAAAATTTATGAGTCCGGAACAGGACCCCAAATTTTCAGCCTAAATATGAACCCATTGACTTGGCTTGAACAAAGTTGAATCTCACCCATCAAAGGATACTGCATACCAAATATCAAAAGATTCGTATTGGTAGATCTGAAGATTTTTAAAGAATATTCCTCATACTTATTTATTTATTGGTGTTTAAGGTCACATACTTATGCACAATGGCTAATCGTGACCGTGACAGTTTTACGGGTGGAGGAAGCCGGAGTACCTGGAGAGAACCACCGAGCAACGACGAGCAGCTGTCAGCTCTCCAACATCGTAACTCTGAACTCTGCACCGCAGCACAGGCAGGGTTAGATTGGTTGAAGACATGCGCACCATCGACGTGCAGTACGCCTCAGTACACAGCGTCATCGTGCTCCCATGTAGGCAATCGGGGTGAAGTGTCTTGCCCAAGGACACAAAGCGGTTGCCGCAGGTGGGATTCGAACCGAGGACCTCTCGGCTTGCAGCCTGCACCTCTACCAACTGAGCCACCACGCCCCCATATTCCTCATACTGCACTAATTTAAACATTTGGGCTCTCATAGAGAGCCCAAATATGGACCCAGGGAATTGATTTCAATAAACATGTGAAACAATCTTCCAAAGATGTTATCTGTGAAATTTGAAAGCTTTTGGAGCAGTGGTTTGGGAGAAAAGTAGTCTTAAATGTTTTTCCCATTACCCACAGTGTTAAAAAATGCAGAGTCCCCAAAAAAGTACCCTATCAAAAAACCGATAGCAATTTTTTAGGACTATTCCATTCTGTTGGTCCTAAGGAAGCTTCACACCAAATAAGAATTCTCAGTGCCATGTATTTCGGGAGATATGGGCATTTTAATTTTTTTCTATTTTTAGCTCCTGTGGTTCCCATGGGGCGATAGGAAAAAAAAATTGGCAAAAATTAAGTACTTATGACCCAATAAGCCCTCATTTCAAATTTGGTTCAAATCAGCCTCTCGGTTTGGAAAATAGAAATTTTGGGCGGGGCGATAATACTTGCACCCCCCCCCCCCCCCCCATAACAGCGGCAAATATAGCCCCACAAACTTCTCTTGAACAAACTTGATTCTACACCTCAAAAGGAAGCTGCACACCAAATATAAAGTCTCTGCTACTGCTGGGTCATGAGATGATTTTTTAAGATTTAAGCACAATTTTTGGGTGTGGCCCTACCGAGGGGCAAGGCAACTTGATTTGAACAAAATCAAAATGCGATGTCATAAACTATTATCTCAAATTTCACTTAAATTGGTTGAGCGGTTTTGGAGGAGAAAACGCAAACACCCTGTTCACTGACGACGGATGGCGAGTGTTAACTATAGCTCTTCTGACTGAAAGTCAGCGAGCTAAAAAAGATCACTTCACTGTTGTGTCAAGCACCTTAACTTGAAACGGTGATCAAACACCTGACAAACTTCTTTCAAAAACTTTATGGTCCAGACCCATCACCTGAAAGGGCTTTCTATGGGGAATGCTACTGACAAATGCAAAGAAATCCATTCAATTAATCATTTGAAATGGCTTTTTCTCATTTTAATTTTGGGAATGGCAGACTGCTCCGCTCGATGGTCTGTAGTCTAAGTGAGATAGTTAGCTCCCTTGTGATGTTTCACCAGTGTTGAAACAAATTGTCAATCATCACACACATCTGCAAATCATCTTCATTCCTGCAAGCATAATCGGTACCTCCTTGGATCTGCGGCTGCCCTCATATGGTCATATGATACAAATATATTTGCGTTGTTAATGTCACGTCCTTGAAAGCAGTTGCCTATGATGAGCATAAACATAATGACATTGCTGCAATTTGTGCCATTTTGGACAGCAATAATTTCAAATTTTCGAGGTAAGCTGTGCACACTGAATATTTTCAACCTGTTTTTGGCATTGGGCAATTTTTTTAAATTTTCGATATTTTTGGATATCTAAAGAAAAAGAAAAATTTCTGTCTTAAAATTTAGACGAAATATGGCTGCTGAGGCACTCAGATGCAAGGAAATGGGGGTTTTTGAACACAGAAAATAAAATTTTTTTCTACAGCGGGCCAAATCATGGTCGGCCAGTTGTGATGACGACCATTGGTCGCACCATAACTTTTAACAGGTTTTGACAATCAATTAGGCATAATCTGTTTCGGTTACGAAACTCATTCCTTATTTCCGGGCCTGTGATTGTGAGCTCAAATAACTGCTGATCGGTCAGTGGTAATCAGTGTCCGGGGCGATCCATGTTGTATCCTTGGGCAAGGCACTTTATCCTGGTTGCCTACATGGCACGATGACGCTATGTCCTAAGGCGTACTGCTCGACAATGGTGCACATGACTTCAACCCTGCTTGAGTGGAGCTTGAACAGAGAATGTTGAGCAGCTGATAGTTGCTCGTCGATGCTCAGTGGTTCTCTCCAGGTACTCCGGCTTCCTCCACCCATAAAATTGTCACAGTCACAAGTCATCGTGCGTATGTGACCTTAAACACCAATAAATAACAAACAAGAGGCCCCTTAGGGGCCTTAGTCGCTCACCGGCCAAAGTGGTTCAAAGAAGTATTTGGGGTCACATTCAGTTAGACATGGTTCATCAACACTACAAAGAATTGAAAGTCATGAGAGGCAAATTTTATGGAAAAACACTAAGGAATGGATTTGAACAAACCTGAATCTAATATGCCCCTCCACCCCACCCCTGCCCATAGAGCCCAAACATTAAGCCACGGACTCAAATTGAACAAACTTGAATCTGATCCCCCTTGAGATGTCCTATACCAAATAGGAAAGAATTCTGACTGGTGGATATGAAGGTTTTTAAAGAAATCACCTCACATTACACTAAGTTAAACTTTGGGCTTAAACAGGGGGCCAAAATATTAACCCAGAGTCCCAATTTGAACAAACTTGAATCTGACCCACCTAGAGAAGTTGTATACCAAATATGAAAGGATTCTGATTGGTGGATCTGAAGAAGATTATAAAAGAAATTGCCTCATATTGCACTTAGTTAAAATTCAGGCTCCCATAGGTAGCCCAAATAAATAACCCCAGGACCAGGTTCGAACAAACTTGAGCCTTACCCTCCAAGAGATGTTGTATACCAAATAAGAGGGGGCGCAGTGGCATCGCGGTAACCGGTTCTCGTCAAATCGCTGAAGTTAAGCAACATCAGGTGTGGTTAGTAGTTAGATGGGTGACCATTTCAGCAACTGTTTCATGCTCCCACATTGTGTTCTTGGGAAAGGCACTTAACCCAGATTGCCTACATGGGGGCACGATGACGCTGTGTACTAAGGTGTACTGCACGTCGATGGTGCGCATGTCTTCAACCAATCTAACCTTGTCTATGCCGCAGTGCAGAGTTCAGAGTTACGATGTTGGAGAGCCGACAGCTGCTTGTCGTTGCTTCCCTCCGGGTACTCCGGCTTCCACCACCCGTAAAACTGTCACCAACATGATATGACGCTGGCTGTTAATGTGTCATTAAACCCAAATAAAAATGAAATAGGCAATGACACTGTAGCTCAACTTGTCAAGACATGTACATGTATAGTATGTGACACAGCAATGACAAACATCTAGGTAATGACCTGATAACAAAGGTATATATAAAGTATTGTAACAGTTTGTACATAAATACAGACCGTAGCCTGTAACAAATGTATAGGTAAAGTATTGTAAAGGTGGGCGACAGTCAGATGCTAAACTAGAAAAGAAATCTTTTGAGTCCCAGAGTGGGTCTGACTGAACCCCAAAATATTTGTTCTCATATCAGTGATAACAAAGGCACCCCAAAACACACTCATTCCTGTCACAAGGTGAAAACAAAGGTACCCAAGAAGTTTCGTGAAGATCAGTTCATAAATACGAGCTGTATAGAAGTTGTGACAAACAAGAGGCCCCATGGGGCCTGAAGCGCTCATCTTGTACAGAACACAATTTAAACAGAGTCCAAGAATGAGTCTACATTAAGCAAGCCATCTCCATAGGCTACACTGTCAATCCTTGAGTCCCTCAGGAGTGACAAAAATAATCTGGGCATCATGCCTTTTCTTCAGTTGATCATAAGTAAAATGTAGAGCTCCCCTATGAAGCCCCTTGATACAACCTATGTGGATTAATCTTAGTACCTCTAGAAGGTACTGAATACAAAATTTTTAATTCAGCAAAATGGCCAATTCCGGCTCCCATAGAGAGCCCAAATATTAACCCAGGCTCTTGATTTGAACACAGTTAAATCTGACTTCCCTAGTGATGTTGTGTACCGAATATGAAAGCATTCTGACTGTTGGATCTGAAGAAGAGAAATTGTAAAGAAATTTCTCCGAATTGCACTAAGTTCAAATTTGGGCTACCATAGCGAGCCCAAATATTGACCTATGGATCCGATTTGAACAAACTTGAATCTGACCCCCCTAGAGATGTTGTATACCAAATGTGAAAGCATTCTGACAAGTGAATCTGAAGAAGAAGATTTTTGAAGAAATTCCCTCATATTGTACCAAGTTAAATTTCATGTTCCCATATGGAGCCCAAATATTAACCTAGGCACTCGAATTGAACAACCTGGAATCTGACACCCCTAGAGATGTTGTATACCAAATATAAAAGTATTCTGACTGGTGGATCTGAAGAAGAAGATTTTTAAAGAAATTTTCTCATATTGCGCTAAGTAAAAATTTGGGCTACCATAGTGGGCCAAATATATACCTAGGGATCTGATTTGAACAAACTTGAATCTGACCCCCATAGAGATGTTGCATACCAAATATCAAAGCATTCTGACTGATGGATCTGAAGAAAAAGATTTTTTTAAATTACCCTCAATATTGAACAAAGATAAAATTTGGGCTTCCGCAGGAAGCCCAAATATTAACCTAGGGACTTGGTTTGAACAATCTAGAATCCGACCCTCATAACAACGATGTATACCAAATATTAAAAGATTCTGACTGGTGGTTCTGAAGAAGAAGGTTTTTAAAGAATATTCCCCATATTACCCTATGTTAAAACTTCGGGCTCCTGTAGAGAGCCCAAATATGAACCAATGAGCTTTATTTCAACAAACTTTTATCTGACCCCTCTATGAATGCTGTATACCAAATATCAAAAGATTCTGATGATTGGTTCTGGAGAAAAGATTTTTTAAAATTTTTGCAAATATGCTGACTCAGCATTTTTTCGATGCCCATTACAGAACACCCTAACATAACCGATGGCAATTTTTTTTTACCATTCAATTCTACTGGTCATAAGGATACTTCATACCATATAAAAGCTCTCTGTTCCGTGGGGTTTGGGAAATATGGGCGTTTGAAAATATTTCTATTTTTAGCTCCCAGGGTTCCCATGGGGATGCGGGAATTTTTTTTTTTGCATGGGTCATGTGCTTATGACCCAATAATACCACAAACCAAATTTGGTTCATACCGGACCATCGGTTCAGAAAATAGAAATTTTGGGCGGTGCCAAAAATCTTACCCCTCCTATTACAAAGCCAAATATTACTTCACGAACTTCGTTTGAACAAACTTGATTCTACACCTCATATGGAAGCTCCATAGCAAATATCAAGTCATTGTACACACTGGTTCTTGAGAAGAAGATTTTAAAAATATTTGGGTGCATTTTCCCCCACTCCCTCCCTATGGGGCTGGGCATGCTGAGTTGAACAAAAATGAAATGCGCCTTTGGGACCATCACTCACACAAACTTTCACTTGAATTGGCCCAGTGGCTTTGGAGGAAAAGACCAAAACATGGTGTTGACGGACGCCGGACGACGGACGACAGACGACGGACGACGGACGGGAAGCGATGAGATTAGCTCAGTTTGACTTTGTCAAGATGAGCTAAAAACTGATTGGACCTAATTTCAGTACAAAATGGCCACTGGCAGCCATCTTGAATTTTGGACCGCACTAAGAAACACTCGTTCTCGTCCCAAGGTGATAACAAAGGTACCCAAGAAGTTTCGTGAAGATCGGTTGATAAATACAGCCTCAAGCCGAGCCGTATTGACGTGTGCACTTACAGTGTATAAGTAGCACTAAATAAATCAAAATTCATCTAATTTGCATAATTTCTGCACGAGAAAAATCCCGTACTGTATGTGATGTATTCCATTTTACTAAACATTCATACAAAAATTTATCCAAATCAGAACTTTCATACAGAAGTTCTGTACAAAAGACTGACTGCACTAATTTTGGTACAAAATGGTTGCTGGTGGCCATCTTGAATTTCGGACCACACCCAAAAACACTCGTTCTCATCGTACGGTGATAACAAAGGTACCCAAGAAGTTTCTTAAAGATCGGTTCATAAATACGGCCTCTAGCCTGAGCCGTATAGAAGTTGTGTACAAAAAACTGATTAGACCTAATTTCGGTACAAAATGGCCACTGGCAGCCATCTTGAATTTTGGACTGCACTCAGAAACACTCGTTCTCATCCCAAGGTGATAACAGAAGTACCCAAGAAGTTTTGTGAAGATCGGTTCATAAATACAGCCTCTAGCCCAAGCCGTATTGAAATGTGTACTTACTGTGTGCAAGTAGCACTAAAAAAATCAAAGTTCATCTAAATTGCATAATTTCTGCACGAGGAAAAAACCTGTATTATATGTGATGTATCCCATGGTACTAAACATTCATACAAAAATTATTCAAATCAGAGCTTTCATGTGGAAGTTCTGCACAAAAATCTGATTGCCCCTAATTTTGAACAAAATGGCGTCAGCGGCCATCTTGAATTACGGACCGGACCCCAAAACACTCGTTCTCGTCCCACGGTGATAACAAAGGTACCCAAGAAGTCTCGTAAAGATCGGTTCATAAATGCAACCTCTAGCCCGAGCCGTATTGGCATTTGCACTGACAGTGCTGAAAGTAACACTAAATAAATCAAAGTTAGTCTAATCTGCATAATTTAAGCACGAGAAAAAAAAACGTATAATATGTCATGTATCTCAGGGCACTAAACATTCATACAAAAAATTATTCAAATCAGAGCTTTCATATGGAAGTTCTGTACAAAAAGTTAAAAAATTGATAGTAATTTCTATATTTTTTATACTTACCAATGACCCAGACATAGCTGGTGCTAACTTTTAAAATATAGGGCCAAACACAAATTTTGCCCCCCAATCCCCAAAATTTGCATCTAAAACCAAAGAAAACATGTCCTGAATGGCCCTCCACACTTCACCTCCACTGCGCATGCACAGTGTCAAGGATGTTCCGAAATTGGCGCCATTAATCATTCTAATAACCAGTGCCTGGTAAGCGCTATGTACTCAGCGGGGAGGCAAGAGTTCCCAACTCCTGGGAGGGCCATCCCCGTCTGGGTCATTGGTAAGTATAAAAAATATAGAAATTACTATAAATTTTTTAACATTTTTATACTGTACCAATGACCCAGACATAGCTGAATAGTAAAAAGGCTGGAGGGCCAAGGACATACAGCAAGATGGAATACACTCAATAATATAAAATAGAGTCATCCCCTCTAGGGAAAAAGAAGTAATAGGCCTTACATGTATCTTTCTTATTTATGATAAATTAGAAAGATACAACACCTTCCAAAATTGAGCATCATACACCATGTACTCTATTAATATCCAATATAATCCTTATACTAATAATTTTTAAAGTAAGCCAATAAATAAAGTAAGTCTAGAGAATAGAGATTCTTATACTCCTTAAAAGTGTCTGAGGATTGCATAATCATGTCCGTTGACACGTGCTATATTCAAAAGCTATACTTTAAAAACTAAGACTTGAATGAATTTTTAAAACATAAACTTCTCACTAAACAACCATCCCAATAACAGCTCAGAATTACTATCCCCTTGTTTTCATAGTAAAACAGGTGACCCAAGGGAACACCCTCCCCCCCCCCCCCCCCTTTTCTTGCCCTGGGTCAAATAGCCCAGAGCGAAGAGGACAACAGAACGGAGTCACTGCCGAAACAGACAGCCTACCTAGCTATAGTAGCAACTGTTAAGTGAATGACATTCTGAGCAGTAGATAATAGACCTAACAATAGAGGTCTCCAGAAATGGACTCAATATTTCTGAGATAAAAAATTCATGCATGTGGATGGCTGAGCGCAATGAGCAGCCTTCAAAAATCTATAATAGCGACACTATTAATGTAAGCCCAAGATGTAGAAGAACTCTTACTTCATGAGCCGAAATCTCAAACACAACTGCTGAGTCAAGATATACCATCAGCAGTATCGATAGTTAATTGAATCCATTAGCAATAGAATGGAGCATAACGTCCTTCTAATAGGCATCAAAGACAGAAGAAGTTTACGCCCGTAGTAATAAACAGATATCTGTTTATAAATACATAAACTCTAACCGGACAGAGTAAAGGCCTATGCCCGTACGAAGATGGAAGGACCTTAATAACAATAGGTTCCGGATATTAGGAGCCTAACTCTTATGCAAAAATCCAACCTAAATAGTAAAGGAAGTAGTGATTCCGAAACTACGAAAGTGAAAATCATCCATCGATAGTGCATGAAACTCACTGACTCTTCAGTAAAAGAGAAGCCAACAGAATTACTGTCTAAAAGGTCAGAATTTGAAAACTACTGTTTCCAGAGGCTCAAATGATTACTTAGCTAAATAAGAACCGAAGTAAAATTCCATATAGGAATTTAATCTAAAGATTCTAAGTCTATTTATCAAAAAGTTACTAACTGACTTAGATAAAGAGACATAAGACTCAATTGTAAACTATCATAGAGTGCATAGGTATGAGGTAACATAAACCTATAACCTTAATAATAACAGGCTGCAGTAGATCTTTTCAAACAAGTATACTAAAAAGTTGCAATGAGTAGTATGGAGGGATCAACAATATGAACATAGTGATCCCTACACCAACGACGGAAGAGCCTCCACTTTAGCCGCATAGAATAGCGAAGAAGAGGATCTCCTATAGTAAGAAATTGCGTCCAAAGCTCGTCCAGTACAATGCTTTCAATGCAATACGCACCACACACTGGAATACGTGAAGGTTGCGACCTTGCGGGTTGTGATAAAGATGACACGATTTATCCAGTGAAAAAAGATCCTCTCATTGAGGAAGATTTCGCATTAAGTCCCACAGTAGACATCAGAGTAAATTACCCACGGTCTCTGTGAAGACAGAGATGCTATCAACAGAAATGTATTGTGGTTGTTTATCTTAGCAATACCTGCTGAAACAACAGCGCCGGAGGATACGCATATCCTATCATTCCGTCCTATTAGATCAATAGAGCGTTAACAACATTAGCTCAGAGATCCGGACAAGCCAACACATACGTCTGCAATTGATTAGCAAGCTGTGTCGTAAATAAATTATCATTGGGCGCTCCCATAGATAGCAAATCTGATTGAATACTTGTTTGTTGAGAGTCCATTCTGACGGCAACAAGCGACCCGTAAGTGAACGGGAGTCCAGTAAAACAATCAGACGACCCGGAATATGACGGACCAAAACAGAACTTGATGTACTATAACCAACAGACGGATTCTTTCCATTAAATTGAATAACGGAAACGAATGAGTGCCTCCCTGGTTCCGGAGATACGCCACTACTGTCGAATTAACGGACAGGATTTGGACATGCGTTACAGAATAATGTTCATGCAATGACATAAAGCAAGCCTAAAAAACATTATTCCGCGGAAGATAATTGCTTGCTTAGAGACTGCGGAACCCAAAGACCCTGGCACTTCGAATCCGTTGGGATCAATATTATATCCCAATCTGTTTGACTGGCAACCGTCATAACTATAACACTCGGATCTGGCAACTGCAGTGGCACTCTCTGAGTCAACCACCGAATGTTTGCCCCAGTCTGAATCTCTTGTAACACTAGATAGACAAGAGAACGTGTAAATCGAGCAATTCATGGATTGCTGAAAAGTTGCCGTTGAAGAGAAGCTTCTCCGAGAACGAAGCGACTCTGAGAGAGTTCTTCACCTTACTATCCACGTGCGTGGATGTAGCTAGGGCTGCGTCACGTCTAACCAACTCCAATCAGCCACTGAAGGGCGGAGTTATACGTGAACAAACTACTGCTCTCAAAAGAAATCACATTGAGAATAATATCCCGTAAATCTTTTCTTGAAGACGTAATGATAACGCCTCAGTAAGGTGGATTACGTATGATAAAGCGTCTAAGTTAAGTCTACTAGACATCATTGTCGTTTCCAACATTGTGGTTGGAAAAGACATAGACGGCGAAAAAGAATATTTCCAGTCTTTAACCACGTCTAGACGCATATGAACTCTCGGTATGCCCTGCTCTGCCAAATAAATTATTTGTACAAATGATAAAACGGCGGAAATGAGCATTGCGGACAAGAAACTAAACTATCATGCTTGGTAGCAGGCTTATATGCATATATAGCGTCGAAAAGTAAAACACATGTTCTAATGACATTATTGGACTGTGTCGGTAAGTCAGGGACAATGTCCCTGAACCGATTCAAAATTCCATGTCCAATGACGCTATAAGTCTCTTATCCAACATCGCAGCAATGTAGTCCGAAATAACAATCACTGGAAGATAATGCCAGAAGATATGAATGGCAGCTTCCGATGCTACGAAAGGGAAAACTCGAAATCTTTCGAATCCCTTTCGCCATCCTGTCGGACCCTATAAAGCGTTTGGTCGTCCGTACCTGATGCAACTGCGGACCGCACCGACCCAGCACCGTCAGATAATTCCTGATTAGAGTAAGAAACTGTCGATTGCTGGGATGCTGCGAAACAACTGTGCTAACTCGGATAGCACGTCCATCACTGAGGCCTGAGGAGAAGCGGTCCTACAATCCATTGCCGCTGGAAGCTCCGTGATCGTTACCCCGTGCATACTACCAATATGCGAGCGAACGGAGTGTATAGGCCTCGTGTCCCTTGGCTACCGGATGGCGTAACCTATTTGCCGTGGAATCACTGAATGACGAAACTGATCAGATACTCGAGGTCACGTAGCCAATGTGCGGTCGTGTGCCCTGCTGTGAGGATGAGGAAGCATTATCGACAGTCTCTCGGACTGTCAATATAACGGAGCGTCCCGACCGACAGACATATGCTCCGAATGTAAAATATCTGAACCACAACATGCGGTCCCCTAGGTTGTTGGACGAGAGAGGGACCTCTCTCGCTCACAGCCCGGACGGCCCTGGACAAGCCAGGAACCGGACTAACAGGCTTCCTCCGATCTGTCCTCAATCCGCTGTCACTGGGTGAGTACTAAAGTAATTATAGTGCTCGCATCACCCAAATCTCCTTCCTAGACCGCAACGGACGAACCCGGCAGCCGAACCATTCGATGAATGTACGCTACATCGGGTGAGCTAGCGAATGTCACTCCGTCGATCCTACAAGGGATCTCTTAGGCGATAGACATATTCCATGAGCACTTATTGCCGCTAGCTCTTCATTAACTATGACGACAGAGGCACATTTTCGAAAGACATCTCCGTAACTTTGCGAACAAGAAACCAGAAATGCTTGGTTATAGCAAGCATATAATAATAATATATATAGCGTCGTTCAATAATTCGAAAGTTTGGTGTGACATTATTGGACTATGTCGGAACTGAGGGACGATGTCCCTGAACCGAACCAAAAATTTCTAAGTCCACCGACGCTATCAGTTTCTTATCCGGCATCGCAGCATTCTGGTCCGACGAAAGAAGCTGTAGAAGATCAAGTCAGATGACATACACAACAGCATATGTTGTTCCGAAAGGGAAAGCTCGAAATCCTCCGAATCCCTTTCGGTATCCCGTCGGACCGGATTAAATTTTCGGACGTCCGTACCCGCTTCCGCGGAGCGTCCCGACCCAGCATCGTCGGATAAAAAATATGTGACAGATTCAGTTGATGCTGGGATGCTGCGATAAGCTGTGCTATTTAGGAAAGCACGTCCGTTCCCGAGGCCTGTGCAGTAGCGGTCTTACGATGCATTGCCGCCGGAAGCTCCGTGTACGTTGACTCCCGCACACTTTCCTATGCGAACGTCCGGAGTCTGCAGGCCTCGTGTCCCTGGCTACCGGATGGTGTGACCTGGTCGCCGATGATTCTCTGACTGGCGAAGCTGACTGGATATTCAAGGTCACGTAGCCAAGAGCGGTCGTGTGCGCTACCATGAGAAAGAGGAAGCCTTATTGACAGTCTACTCCGGACTGACTATATGTCGGAGCGTCCCGAGCGACGGACGTATGCTCCGAATGCGAAACATTTTGTACCACAACATCTGGGGCCAGATGTTGTTGTACGAGAGAGGGGCCTCTCTCGCTCGCCGTCCGGATGGACCAGAACGAGCTATGAACCGGACTAAAAGGCTTCCTCCATTCTCCCTCTAATCCGCCGTCACTGGGTGTGCATTTGGTTGATTTATAGTGCTCGCATCACCCCAAAACTCCTTCTAGACCGCAACGGACGAACCCGGCTGCCGAACCATTCGATGAATGGACGCTACACCGGGCAAGCTAGCGGACGTCAAAGGCCGTCGAACCTACTAGGGTCCTCTTAGGCAATTGGCGTATTTACATGAACACTTTTCCGCTAGCCCTTCATTAATTGTGATGACGGTGGCACACTGTTGGAAGACATCACAGATACATCACCCTAATCTTGATCGTCTGAAATAGAAATTGATAAAGTAGAGTGACCCTGCGGGGAAAGGACCGGAGTGTCCAATTCCCCACTAACATACCGTGACATACGCTTCCCATGTTGTCATCGAAATCATACGATACAGAACAGGAGTTAATGCGAGTACACTGACCACATATAGAATGATAATAAAGTCAGAGGAAGACTTCCTCTTATTACAATTGATCAAAATCCTTTCAATGTGAAAAGAAAACAAGTCCTGGTACTCACACCAACCCCTGGCAATCAAAATACATAATAATAATATGATCCATTAATATAGAAAAAATAACTGAAATCAAAATATTTTGAAAAAATATTTTTTCAGAACAGCCCAAGTTTCTGAAAAGTAACGTTGAGCCCCAATGGATCCCAAGCCTAAGTGTGGACAAAAATTTTAAAAATATTTTAAACAATTTATTCAACACTTACGAACAATAATAATGTATCTAGTTATGATTAAAATAACATCAAGATATTATTTTCAAGAAATCCCCCCCTCACACAGAGGGCTGTTGTAAATGTAAACACTGAGTGTAAAAACACTAAAATAAGACTCCAGGCACCCAGGCCCGGAATCAGTTACCAAAAATACACTATCTGATGCAAAACAGAGACTTCCAGGAAAGAAACTGCAGAACATCAGATGGTAGATGCAGAACACAACGCCTAACCACCCGTAGGTGAAGACGTAAACATGGGGAAAAGAACAGAATTCATTCTGTTATTCAGCTAAAACTCCCAAGAAAATTTAGTAATAATAATTACAGAAACTATGCCAAAAGCATGGGAGAATAGCAAGGGGGGACTTAAAGGAAAGGGAGAGAGGAAAACACTGAAAAATCAGTGTAACTAAATAACCAGAATGACAACAAAATGGCTGCTGCCTCGAAAATAGGTAACTTAACATAATTTCATTAAAAAATTTTAAGTTACAGCCCTGATAATATTCTGTCACACATTTTTCCTCTCCACCTTCTCTATCCTCCTTAGAATCACCATTTCACTAATATTTATGTGTCTGGCATCATTTAAACTGAGATTTACAAGCACAAAGATCAGTCAGATGTTAACTGAAGAAGGGCCAAACTTAGAATGATTAATGGTGCCAATTTCGGAACGTCCTTGGCACTGCGCATGCGCAGTGGAGGTGAAGTGTGGAGGGCCATTCAGGACATGTTTTCTTTGGTTTTAGATGCAAATTCTGGGGATTGGGGGGCAAAATTTGTGTTTGGCCCTATATTTTAAGAGTTAGCACCAGCTATGTCTGGGTCATTGGTACAGTATAAAAATACAGATTTCTGCATCGTCGGTACAAAAAGGCGGCTGGCAGCCATCTTGAATTTCGGACCACACCCAAAAACACTCGTTCTCGTCCCGTCATAAAAAAGGTACCCAAGAAGTTTCGTAAAGATCGGTTCATAAATACGGCCTCTAGCCCGAGCCGTATCCAATTTTGTTGATGTAGGGCCCTGACAAAAGCTCAAATTTGGCTTCGCCAAAGTTGAGCTAAAAATTAAAAAAAATACCAAATATGAAAGGATTCTGACTTGTGGATCTGAAGAAGATTTTTAAAGAAATTTTCTCATATTGCAGTAAGTTAAAATTCAGCCTCCCATAGGGAGCCCAAATATTAACCCAGCGACTCGATTTGAACAACTAAAATCTGACCCCACCTATAGATGTTGTATACCAAACATGAAAGGATTCTGAATGGTGGATTTGAAGAAGATTTTTTAAGAAACTTCCTCAAATTCCAGCAAGTAAAACTTTGGGCTCCAATAGAGAGCCCAAATCTTAACCCAGGGACTCGATTTGAACAAACTTGAATCTGACCCCCCCTAGAGATGTTGTATAACAAATATGAAAAGATTCTGACTGGTGGATCTGAAGATGTTTTTGAATTTTTGAAAAAATTTATGGGTGCTATCAGAGTTATGCCCCTTCTGGTGCCCCCTGTGGGCGCGGCAAGTTTATTTGTATGGAACATGCACACAAAATTTGGTTCAATTTGGTCGAGTAGTTTGTGAGAAGTCGATAATGTAAAGTTCACTACGGACGATGACGACGGACAGCAAGTGATAAGTTAAGCTCCCTTCAGAGAGCTAATAATAAATCATGGTAATCGGTTGAACACTAATTACACCATGAAGTCACCCATCATGCCTATCCATTCAACATTTTATTGATGTGAATGCCCTGGCACTGAGTGCAATTCTGTAGTCCTCCAACAGATCATCAACACATCTGAATAAAATAGACCTGATAAATTAATGCTGGACAACAAACAGAAACTACTGCCTTATCCTGTATCTCACTCAGAAGGGATAATGAATTTTATTAAATACAGCATGCAGGCGAGCTGAATCAGAGGCAACATATTTTCACCTTATTTCAAAGTAGGTAAGGAATATTTCTCATCATGTCAACTTTTCACCTGCTGTAAATTTCTATAATGAACTAGTGTTGTGCGGGGAGTTTTTTTTTTGCCTCGGTTTCGGTTCTGTCCAAAAAACTTGGTTTATAGGTGGTTTTCAGTTTTTTGAAATAATAAGATTGTAGACTTGAAAAATATCACACAGTGGCAATAAAAATAATGTTCTGTCATATTTTAAATGATAATTCATCCGACAATAGCTAGCATCAATTTATCCCCCCCCCCCTCCCCCCCAAATCTCATACATAGGTGGACACGTCCAATACCACCAACCCACCCCCACAAAAATACTTTAAAAAGACTCAAGTCTGGAGCGGTGTCAGGAAATTGGCAGGATCCAAACGTTGAGGGAACAAGTAAATTGTGAGGCGGGACAAGCTGCATTGCATCTCTCCTAGGAATTCTCCCTAAGAACCCCCCCCCCCCCCCCCCACCCCAACTCCTTGCTACCACTGGCTCTCCTGGTCTCAAAATCCAGGTGGGCCTACTATCCTAGTACTGGCCTACGACCACCCAGAGATATTTTTTTAAATGAAAGTGTCAATGACACTGTAGCTTAACTTGTGTGATGTGTTTGATGAAAAGGATAATGTTCAATGTTTATGAAAGGATTATGTAATAAGATAAGAATTGTGATAATTGGGAATATGTTCATTTCTGTTCCCTGTATGCTATGTTTATGATAAAAATAATATGAGGTGTACACTGTACTAAAGAGGGTGGGTTAATATGACCTCACAGTTAATGTATGTGGCCCTCACAGTTAACATATATCAACAAAAGTTACCAAGTTACAGTGAAATTATTCCAAAATGAGTCATCCTATCAAGTTACATTAAAATCCCTTCATAAATATGGCCTATAGACTGTGCTGAAGGTTTTCAGGCTTCGGGCTCTTGTAGCCGTCAGTTTCCCAATTGCGTCCAAAGGGGACGTTCTCATTTAGACATTATATGACGTCAACCTACCAAGTTACAATGAAAACAATGAAATCCTTTAATAAATATGACCTGTAGACTGTGCTCACGGTTTTCGGGCTTCGGGCACTTGTAGCCATCACAGCTGACCAATCACGACCAAAAGGGGATGTCATCATCTAGGCATTATATGGAGTCAAACTTACGGGTTACAATGAAGTCCTTCCATAAATATAAGACCAATAGACTATGCTAAAGGTTTTGGGGTTTGGGGTTCGGGCAGCCATCAAGGCTGAATGATCGCGACCACAGGGGACGTTCTCATCTAGAAATTATTTAGAGTCATCCTACCAAGGTGCAATGAAATCCCTTCATAAATATCACCTGTAGACTGTGCTAAAGATTTTCGGGCTTTGGGCCCCTGTAGCCAACACAGTTGCCTAATGGTGTCCAAAAGGGGCTGTTCTCATCTAGACATTACATGAAGTCAACCTACCAAGTTACAATGAAATCCCTTCATAAATATGATCTGAAGACTGTGCTAAAGGTTTTTGGGCTTTAGGCTTGGGCAGCCATCATGGTTGAATGATCGCAACCAAAAGGAGACATTCTCATCTGGACATCATCTTGAGTGATCCTATGAAGTTACAATGAAATCTCTTCATAAATATGACCTGTAGACTGTGCTCAAGATTTTCGGGCTTCAGGCACCTGTAGCCATCACAGTTGACCAACCACGACCAAAAGGGGATTTCATCATCTAGGCATTATATGGAGTCAACCTAACAAGTTACAATGAAATCCTTCCATAAATACGACCAACAGACATGCTAAAGGTTTTTGGACTCAGGCAGCCATCAAGGCTGAATGATCGTGACCAATTGGGGATGTTCTCATCTGGACACTATTTGGAGTCATCCTACCAAGCTACAATGAAATTCCTTCATAATTATGACCTGTAGACTGTTCTAAAGGTTTTCGGGCTTTGGGCCCCTGAAGCCGTCAAAGATGCCCAATCGTGTCCAAAAGGGGACGTTCTCATCTAGACATTATATGAAGTCAACCTACCAAGTTACAATGAAATCCCTTCATAAATATGACCTGTAGACTGTGCTAAAGGTTTTTGGGCTTTGGGTTTGGGCAGCCATCATGGTTGAATGATCGCAACCAAAAGGGGACAATCTCATCTGGGCATCATCTGGAGTGATCCTACGAAGTTACAATGAAATCCCTTCATAAATATGACCTGTAGACTGTGCTCACGGTTTTCGGGCTTCAGGCACTTGTAGCCATCACAGCTGACCAATCACGACCAAAAGGGGATGTCATCATCTAGGCATTATATGGAGTCAACCTAATAGATTAGAATGAAATTCTTCCATGAATATGACCTTTTACCTATGCTAAAGGTTTTAGGGCCTGGGCACCCATCAAGACTGAATGATTGCGATCAAAATGGGACCTTCTCATCTAGACATTATTTGGAGTCATCCTAACAAGTTACAATGAAATCCCCTCATAAATATGACCTGTAGACTGTGCTAAAGGTTTTCGGGCTTTGGGCACCTTTAGCCGTCACAGTTGCCCAATCATGTCCAAAAGGGGACGTTCTCATCTAGACATTATATGAAGTTAACCTACCAAGTTACTATGAAATCCCTTCATAATTATGACCTGTAGACTGTGCTAAAGGTTTTCGGGCTTCAGGCTCGGGCAGCCATCATGGGTGAATGATCGCAACCATAGGGGACAATCTCATTTGGGCATCATCTGGAGTGATCCTAAAGAAGTTACAATGAAATCCCTTCATAAATATGACCTGTAGACTGTGCTACAGGTTTTCGGGCTTCGGGCTCCTGTAGCCGTCACAGTTGCCCAATCACGTCCAAAAGGGGACTTTCTCATCTAGACATTGTATGAAGTCAACCCACCAAGTTACAATGAAATTCCTCAATAAATATGACCTGTAGACTGTGCTAAAGGTTTTCGGGTTTTGGGCTCGGGCAGTCGTCACGGTTGGCAGATCATGCCCAAATGGGGAAATTCTCATCTAGACATCATAAGGAGTCATCCTACCAAGTTACAATGAAATCCCTCCACATTAAACATGACATGCAGACTGTACTAAAAGTTTTTGGGTTTCGGGCTTGGGCAGCCATCACGGTTGATAGATCATGCCCAAAAGGGGACGTTCTCATCTAGGCATTATACAGAGGCATCCTACCAAGTTACAATGAAATCCCTTCATAAATACGACCTGTAGATTGTGCTGATGGTTTTGGGTTTTGGGCTCGGGCAGCCATACCAGTTGCCCGATCGCGACCAAAAGGGGACATTCTCATCTAGACATGACCCCAAACCTGCATATGAAATCTTGTGACGATCAGACAAGAACTGCGGGCTGTCAAGTTAAGCTAAAAATGTACTAAACACTATACAATCTGAGACAGTTGACACCACATCCTTTCCAGAGGTAACCCAGACTTACTCACTCCTCTTAAATTCCGCGCCTGGCTACCGCTGGAACAACAATAATTTACTCGGAGTTTTTATCTGTAATGTTTTGAACTGTACCTTTTTCCATTTGCCTTTCGAAGTTGGCATTCCACTTTCTATTTCCATCTGTTGCTTGCGGAACTAAATCAGTTCTGTATTATATGAGGCTAAAAGTTCAATTTAATTGTGTGCAGAGGATTTTAGGCATCACGGGTTCGCATGGACTGCACTCTGCAGGTAAATACTAAATGGGTGCGGGGACATTCCATCGTGGTATGCGCTCGCATGCATACACTGGATAAACACATCAAGGGAGATGACAATGTTAAACGATAAATTCTAAGCACGTATCAGGGAAACCCATGCGACAAGTATGTTTTGTTTTTCACAGTAATCTGCCATTTAAAACTAGAGGGGGTATCAGTACCCCGTAGCTCACCAACAGGTGGCCAATGTAAAGGGGTGGCTGGAGTAAAAAAAAGTTCAAAACCTGCACACAAAAGTCCAAAATTAAAGAAAAAAAGCAGCTAAAGGGTTAAATAATATAATAATAACTCCTAAGAAGCATGCTAACATAAAATAGGAACCATGGCAATATGCTACAAGGTAAGTCTCCACTATGAAGAAAAGAATGACAAACCTCAAAACCTGCACATAAAAGTGAAAAAAAAAAGTATCACATTGGTTTCAATAGGTTAAAATTGAGAAAAATACCCTGATAATGTCACAGTAACTACCATGGCAATATGCCAGTAAGGTGAAACCCTACATGAAAAATATCCACTTGGAAGAAAAAGAAAGAAAAACCTCAAAACCTGCACATAAAAGTCAAATGAAAGTGTCAATGACACTGTAGCTCAACTTTGAATATGACAGGAATTAGTGTTTGCTGTGACCAGGTCAACAATATTGAATATGACAGGAATCAGTATTTGTTGTGACCAAGTCAACAATAATGAATAAGAGAAAAAGGAGTTTTGTTGTGACCACGTCAACCATAGTAAATCAATTACAAGGTGACTGCAATGGTCCAAAGAATAGGACATAACCATTATGTGATGCATCCCATGTTAGTAAACATTCACACAAAAATTTATTCAAATCAGAGCTTTCATATAGAAGTTCTGAGCAAAAAACTGATTGCACAAAATTTTGTACAAAATGGCTGCTGTGGCCATCATGAATTTCGGACTGGACCCCAAAACACTCGTTCACGTCCCACAGTAATAACAAAGATATCCAAGAAGTTTTGTAAAGATCGGTTCATAAATATGGCCTCTAGCCTGAGCCGTATTGGCATTTGCAGTTCCAGTTCTGAAAGTAACACTGAATAGATCAAAGTTAGTCTAATTTGCATAATTGATGCATGAGAAAAAAAACCTGTATTAAATGTGATCTATCCCATGGTACTAAACATTTGTCCAAAAATTTATTCAAATCAGAACTTTCATATAGAAGTTCTGTACAAAAAACTGATTACACCTAATTTCGGTACAAATTGGCTGCCAGGGGCCATCTTGAATTTCGAACTGGACCCCAAAACACTAGTTCTCATCCCACCGTGATAACAAAGGTAGCCCAGAAATTTTGTGAAGATCAGTTCATAAATTCAGCCTCTAGCCCGAACCGAATTGCCATTTACATTTACAGTGCTGAAAGTAACACTGAATAAATCCAAGTCAGACTAATTTGCATAATTTATGCACGAGAAAAAAACCCATATTATATGTGATGTATCCCATGGTACTAAACATTCATACAAAAAATTATTCAAATCAGAGCTTTCATGTGGAAGTTCTGCGCAAAAATCTGATTGCCCCTAATTTTGAACAAAATGGCTACCAGCGGCCATCTTGAATTTCAGACCGGACCCAAAAACACTCGTTCACATCCCACGGTGATAACAAAGGTACCCAAGAAGTTTTGTGAAGATCAGTTCATAAATGCGGCCTCTAGTCCGAGCCATATTGGCATTTGCACTGACAGTGCTGAAAGTAACACTAAATAAATCAAAGTTAGTCTAATTTGCATAATTTAAGCACGAGAATAAAACCCGTATGATGCGTAATGTATCTCATGGTACTAAACATTCATACAAAAAATTATTCAAATCAGAGCTTTCATATGGAAGTTCTATACAAACAAGAGGCCCCAAGGGGCCTGAGGGCACCCACCTGACATGGTAGCCTAAATATCAACCCAGAGAATTGATTTCAACAAGTTGCATCTGCTCCTCCTAAGAAAAGCTTACACGAAATATCCAAAAATTCTGACCAGTGGATCCAAAAAAAAAGAAGATTTTTAAAGAATATTCCTCATTAAAGAATATTCCTCATATTGAACTAAGTTATAATTCGGGCTCCACAGGAAGCCCATATATGAACCCAGGGACTTGGCTTTAGCAAACTTGAATCTCACCCCCCTAAGGATGCTGCACACCAAATATCAGAACATTCCGACTGCTGGATCTGAAGAAGATTTTTGAAGAAAATTCCTCATTTTGAACTAAGTTATAATTCTGGCTACCACAGTGAGCCCAAATATGAAACCAGGGACTTGGCTTGAACAAACTTGAATCTCACTCCCCTAAGCATGGTGCATACCCAATAACAAAAGATTCTGCCTGCTGGATCTTGAGAAGAAGATTTTTAAGAAATTTGCCTGAAATGCACTAAGTTTGAATTCGAGCTTCTACACTGAGCCCAAATATGAATCCAGGGGGCCAATATGAACAAACTTGAATCAGATCCACCCCACAATGTTGCATACCAAATACCAAAAGATTCTGCCTGCTGGATCTGGAGAAGATTTTTTAAGAAATTTGCCTGAAATGCACTAAGTTTGAATTCAAGCTTCTATACTGAGCCCAAATATAAACCCAGGAAGCCGATTTGAACAAACTTGAATCAGATCCACCCCACAATGTTGCATGCCAAATATCAAAAGATTCTGCCTGCTCGATCTGGAGAAGAAGATTTTTTAAGAAATTTGCCTGAAATTCACTAAGTTCGAAATCGGGCTTCTATAGTGAGCCCAAATATGAATCCAGGGAGCCGATTTGAACAAACTTGAATCAGATCCACCCTACAATGTTGTATACCAAATATCAAAAGATTCTGCCTGCTGGATCTGGAGAAGAAGATTTTTTAAGAAATTTGCCAGAAATGCACTAAGTTCGAATTTGAGCTTCTACACTGAGCCCAAATATAAACCCAGGGGGCCGATTTGAACAAACTTGAATCAGATCCACCCCACAATGTTGCCTACCAAATATCAAAAGATTCTGCCTGCTGGATCTGGAGAAGAAGATTTTTTAAGAAATTTGCCTGAAATGCACTAAGTTCGAATTCGGGCTTCTATAGTGAGCCCAAATATGAATCCAGGGGGCCGATTTGAACAAACTTGAATCAGATCCACCCCACAATGTTGCATGCCAAATATCAAAAGATTCTGCCTGCTCGATCTGCTCGATCTGGAGAAGAAGATTTTTTAAGAAATTCGCCTGAAATGCACTAAGTTCGAATTCGGGCTTCTATAGTGAGCCCAAATATGAACCCAGGCGGCCGATTTGAACAAACTTGAATCAGATCCACCCTACAATGTTGCATACCAAATATCAAAAGATTCTGCCTGCTGGATCTGGAGAAGATTTTTTAATCTTTTCCCCATTGCCTGCAGTGTTAAAAAGTGCTGACTCGGCACTTTTTCAAAGTCCTGAAAAAAGTACCTTGTGATCAAACCGATAGGGATTTTTTTTAACCATTCTATTCTACTAGATAAAAGTAAGCTTTATACAAAATAAGAATTCTCTGTGCCGTGTAGTTTTGGAGATACAGCAGTTTTAAGGTTTTTGTATTTTTAGCTCCCGAGGTTCCCACAGGGCAATGAGAAAATTTTGTTTTTTTGCATCAATCAACTACTTATTACCCATTATCATCTCATATCAAATTTGGTTCAAATCGACCTCACGGTTCTGAAAATAGAAATTTTAGGCGTGGCCAAAATTTTTGCCCCTCCCATAACGAAGGCAAATAATGCCCGACAAACTTCTCTTGAACAAACTTGATTCTAAACCTCAAAAGGACTCTGTATAACACATATCAAGTCTCTGCCACTGGTGGTTCATTAGAAGATTTTCAAAAAATTTGGCCATTTTTTCCCCCACACCTCTGCTCAATATGAGCCGAAACCTATTTTGGATAAAAATCGAAATGCCCCTATATAACCACTACTTACATGAAATTTAATTAAAATGTGGCCAGTGGTTTAGGAGAAAGAGGCTCAAACACAACCTTCACGCAGGACGACGGACGGACGACGGATAGACAACGGATGAAGAGTGATAAGAAAAGCTCACCCTGACTTTCAGTCAGGTGAGCTAAAGAAGGTTCTTCTACATGTAGTGACTGTAAATAGTTAAAAATGCACATTGGAGGAAATAAAAAAAAATGCCTAATTGGGGGGGGGGGGGGGGGGGGGGGGGTGTTTGTCTGGATTTTCATCTAAAACTGTTAAAACAAGCGTTTTTGACGAAAGAAAAAAAAAAAGTGACTAATTGGCCCCTGACCTGTAGACTGTGCTCGTTTTCGAGCTTCGTGCCCCTGTTGCCGTCACAGTTGCCCAAAAGGGGACGTTCTCATCTAGACATTATATGAAGTCAACCTATCAAGTTACAATGAAATCCCTCCATAAATATGACCTGTAGACTGTGCTAAAGGTTTTCGAGCTTCGGGCCCCTGTTGCCATCACAGTTGCCCAAAAGGGGACGTTCTCATCTGGACATTATATGAAGTCAACCTATCAAGTTACAATGAAATCCCTCCATAAATATGACATGTAGATTGTGCTAAAGGTTTTCGGGCTTTGGGCTCGGGCAGCCATCATGGTTGAATGATCGCAACCAAAAGGGGACATTCTCATCTGGGCATCATCTGGACTGATCCTACGAAGTTACAATGAAATCCCTTCATAAATATGACCTGTAGACTGCGCTAAAGGTTTTCAGGCTTCGGGCCCCTGTTGCCGTCACAGTTGCCCAAAAGGGGACGTTCTCATCTAGACATTATATGAAGTCAACCTATCAAGTTACAATAAAATCCCTCCATAAATATGACGCCTAGACTGTGCTAAAGGTTTTCGGGCTTCGGGCTCGGGCAGCCATCATGGTTGAATGATCGCAACCAAACGGGGACATTCTCATCTGGGCATCATGTGGATTGATCCTACGAAGTTACAATGAAATCCCTTCGTAAATATGACCTGTAGACTGTGCTCAAGATTTTCAGGCTTCGGGCAACTGTAGCCGTCACAGTCGCCCAATCATGTCCAAAAGGGGACTTTCTCATGTAGACATTATATGAAGTCAACCTATCAAGTTACAATTAAATCCCTTCATAAATATGACCTGTAGACTGTGCTAAAGGTTTTCGGGTTTTGGGCTCGGGCAGTCGTGACGGTTGATAGATCACACCCAAATGGGAAAATTCTCATGTAGACATCAGATGGAGTTATTGTATCAAGTTACAATGAAATCCATCCATATTAAACATGACCTGCAGACTGTGCTAAAAGTTTTTGGGTTTCAGGCTTGGGCAGCCACCACTGTTGACAGATCATGCCCAAACGGGGACGTTCTCATCTAGGCATTATACAGAGGCATTCTATGAAGTTGCAATGAAATCCCTTCATAAATACGACCTGTAGACTGTGCTAATGGTTTTCGGGTTTTGGGCTCGGGCAGCCATACCGGTTGACCGATCACGATCAAAAGGGAACGTTCTCATATAGACATGACCTAAAACGTGCATATGAAATTTCGTGACGATCAGACAAGAACTACCAGGTACAGCCTGTACTTGAAGGTTGAATAAAAAACTTTTAACCACAAACTTTAACCAAAACTCCAAATGTCAACTAAACAAGAAAAGAAAAAAAAACAAAAAACAAAAAAACACTTGAACCTTCAGTAAAAAACTTTAACCACAAACTTTAACCAAAACTCTAAATGTTAACAGATGGACAGACGGACGGACGGACAGACACAAGTCATTACTATAGCCCTCACTGTAAACAGTTGGGCTAATAATGGCAAATATATGACTTGACCGACATAACAGAAAAATGAAAGTGTCAATGACACTGTAGCTCAACTTGTCAAGACAAAGACATGTACATGTATAGTATGTGACACAGCAATGACAAACATCTAGGTAATGACCTGATAACAAAGGTACATATAAAGTATTGTAACGGTCTGTACATAAATACTGACCGTTGCCTGTAGCAAATGTATAGGTAAAGTATTGTAAAGGTGGGTGACAGTCAGATGCTGAACTAGAAAAAATCATTGAGTCCCAGAGTGGGTCTGACTGAACCCCAAAATATTTGTTCTCATAGCACAGTGATAACAAAGGCACCCCAAAACACACTCGTTCCTGTCCCAAGGTGAAAACAAAAGTACTCAAGAAGTTTTGTGAAGATCAGTTCATAAATACGAGCTGTATAGAACAAAAAACTGATTGGACCTAATTTCGGTACAAAATGGCCACTGGCAGCCATCTTGAATTTTGGACCGTACCCAGAAACACTCATTCTCATCCCAAGGAGATAACAAAGGTACCCAAGAAGTTTTGTGAAGATCGGTTCATAAATACAGCCTCTACCCTGAGCCGTATTGACATGTGTGCTTACATTGTGTAAGTAGCACTGAATAAATCAAAGTTCATCTAATTTGCATAATTTTGGCACGAAAAAAAACCCCTTACAATATGTGATGTATTCCATGTTACTAAACATTCATACAAAAATTTATTCAAATCAGAACTTTCATACAGAAGTTCTATACAAAAGACTGATTGCACTAATTTTGGTACAAAATGGCTGCTGGTGGCCATCTTGAATTTCGGACCACACCCAAAAACACTCGCTCTCATCCCACGGTGATAACAAAGGTACCCAAGAAGTTTCGTAAAGATTGGTTCATAAATATGGCCTCTAGTCTGAGCTGTATAGAAGATGTGTACAAAAAACTGATTAGACCTAATTTCGGTACAAAATGGCCACTGGCAGCCATCTTGAATTTTAGACCGCACCCAGAAACACTCGTTCTCGTCCCAAGGTGATAACAAAGGTACCCAAGACATTTCGTGAGGATCAGTTCATAAATACAGACTCTAGTCTGAGCCGTATTGACATGTGTACTTACTGTGTGTAAGTCGCACTGAAAAAATCAAAGCTCATTTAATTTGCATAATTTCTGCACGAGAAAAAAACCCGTATTATATGTGATGCATCCCATGGTACTAAACATTCACACACAAAAATTATTCAAATCAGGGCTTTCACATGGAAGTTCTGTGCAAAAATCTGATTGCACCTAATTTTGTACAAAATGGCGGCCATCGGCCATCTTGAATTTCGGACCGGACCCCAAAACACTCGTTCTCGTCCCACAGTGATACCAAAGGTACCCAAGAAGTTTCGTAAAGATCGGTTCATAAATACGGCCTCTAGACCGAGCCGTATTGGCATTTGCACTTACAGTGTTGAAAGTAACCCCAAAAAACATCAAAATTAGTCTAATTTGCACAATTTACGTACGAGAAAAAAACCCGTATTATATGTGATGTATCCCATGGTACTAAACATTCATACAAAAAATTATTCAAATCAGAGCTTTCATATGGAAGTTCTGTACAAAAAACAGATTTCTGCATCGTCGGTACAAAATGGCGGCTGGCAGCCATCTTGAATTTCGGACCGCACCCAAAAACACTCGTTCTCGTCCCACGGTCATAACAAAGGTACCCAAGAAGTTTCGTAAAGATCGGTTCATAAATACGGCCTCTAGCCCGAGCCATAGCAGCTTGGCACTTACAGCTCTGAAAGTAACACTAAATAAATCAAACTTTCATACAGAAGTTCTGTACAAAAAAACTGATTTTTGCATCATCGGTACAAAATGGCCACTGGCAGCCATCTTGAATTTCGGACCACACCTAAAAACACTCGTTCCCGTCCCAGGGTCATAACAAAGGTACACAAGAAGTTTCGTAAAGATCGGTTCATAAATACGACCTCTAGCCGAGCCATAGCCAATTGTTGACATACGGACAGACGGACGAAGGGCCATGACAATAGCTCAAATTTGACTTCGTCAAAGTTGAGCTAATGACATGCATTTTCATGGTTGTTCTTATTTTTAAGCTTTTCTCCTCAGTGTTAGCTAACAATAACATCATTTTCTTAGTCTTCCTGAAATACTTGAGTCATCACATGAAACTATTACTTCACTTAAGAGGATCGAACAATTTGAACTCTGGCTTTGGAAATGAGTTTAGTAGTGTGACCGACATAACCGTGGCTGATGTAACATTTTAATCATTTAGATGTAAAATTGCAAAAAAAATTTAGAATTTATGTTTCAATATCAAATATGTCGAATAAATGACATACTCACACTATAGAAAGTTAAAAAATTCATAGTAATTTATATATTTTTTTATACTTACCAATGACCCAGACTTAGCTGGTGCTAAACTCCTTAATTCAGGGCCAAACACAAATTTTGCCCCCCCCCCCCCCCCCCCCCACCCTCCCAATCCACAAAATTTGCATCAAAAACCGAAAAATACATGTCCTTTGTGGTCCTCCATACATTTACTCCTCTGCGCATGCGCAGTGTCAAGGAGGTCCCGAAATTGGTGCCAATTATCATTCTTACAACCAGTGCCTGGTAAGCGTTATGTACTCAGCGGGGAGGTATGAGTTCCCAACTCCTGGGAGGGCCATCCCCGTCTGGGTCATTGGTAAGTATAAAAAATATATAAATTACTATAAATTTTTTAACATTTTTATACTGTACCAAAGACCCAGACTTTGCTGAATAGTAAATAGGCTGGAGGGCCTAGGACATGAAGGAAAATCCAATAAGCTCAATTATCTATAATAGAATATCCTCTCCAGGAGAAAAGAAGAGAAAGACACAATACCGATCAGTAATTGAGCATAATAATAATCAATGATCTCTATTAACATCCAGTATAACCCTTTATACTAATATTTTTAAAGGTAAGCCAATAAATAAAGGAAGTCCAGAGAAATTAGACTCTTTATATTCATTAAAAGTGTCCGAGGACTGTGTATTAACGCTCTTTTGACACATGACAAAAACAAATGCTTCACACCGAGCTACACTTTAAAAATATTACATGGATGAGTAAACATTAGCTTTACACTTTAAAACCATCCCAGTACCGACTCGGAATTACTGACTCTAGGGGAGGTATTCCCTTGCTTTTCACTATAAAGCAGGTGACCTAAGGGAACACACCCCCCCCCCCCCTTTCCCCTTGCCCTGGATCAAATACCCCAGAGCGAAGAGGGCAGCAGGACAGAGTCACTGCCGGAACAGAAAGACTACATAACTATAGTTGCAACTGTTTAGTGGTCGATATTCTGAGCAACTGATAACGGACCTAAACAATGGAGGTCTCCAGAACTGGACTCAATATTTCCGAGATAAAAATTAGTGAATGTGGAAGGTTGAGACCAATATGCAGCCTTCATTAGATCAGTAATAGCAATACAATTAGCTTAGGTCCAAGAAGTAGAAAGAGCTCTTACTTCATGAGCCGAGATCGTGAGTGCCGACTGCTGAGAAGATTATTTTTCATAAGCAGTACAAATAGTTAATATAATCCATCTAGCAATAGAATGAACCATAATATCCTTTCTATTAGGTATCAAGGACAGAAAGAAACGCTTACGTCCCTTTCTGATGAACTCAGATCTACGTTTGTAAATACGTATTGCTCTAACAGGACAAAGTAAAGGCCTACGATGATGGAAGGGCTTTAATAACAATAGGTTCAGGATACTTTTCAGGAGCCTGATTCTTAGCCAATAATCCAACATTGGTGGTAAAGGTAATAGTATTACCAACACTACGGTAGTGAGAATCCTCCACAGATAGTGCATGAAGCTCACTGACTCTTCTAGTGGAAGAGAAGGCTTAGAGAAAAGCTGTCTTATATGTTAAGAATTTGAAGTCCACTGTGTCAAGAGGCTCAAAAGGCACTTCTTTTAGCTTAAGAATCCAGGCCAAATTCCACTTCGGAATTATTCTAAGGGTTCTAGGTCTATTTATCGAAAAATTTCTAACTAACTTAAAAGAGACATTAGTTCCAATCATCAAGCTACCATGATGTGCATAGTTATCGGATAGCATAGACCTATAACTCTTAATGGTGATAGGCTGCAGATTAATCTCATCAAACAAGTATACTAGAAAGTGTGCAATGTCTGGAATGGAAGGATCATAAATATCTACGGAATGATCCCCACACCACTGACAAGAGACCTTCCACTTAGCAGCATAGTTTAGCGAAGAGGAGGTCCTCCTACAGTTTGAAATCGCGTCCACTGCTCGTCCTGTAAAATGTTTTTCGTGCAAGAAGGACCGCGCAATGGAAATACGTGAAGGTTTAGACCTTGCAGATTGTGACGGAGGATGTGCGATTTCCCTTGCGAAAGAAGATCTTCCTGTTGAGGAAGCTTCCTCGGCATGTCCCACAACAGACACCTGAGTAGATTTATCCACGGTCTCTGTGGAGACAGAGATGCTACCAATACAATCTTGCATTGCGATTGTTTTATCTTGAGCAATATCTGCTGAATCAACGGTGCTGGAGGATACGCATATCCTATCATTCCGTCCCAAGAGATCGAGAGAGCGTCTACTGCAAACGCTCGAGGATCCGGACAAGGTGACACATATGTCTGCAACTGATTGTTGAGATGTGTCGCAAATAAATCTATCATGGGCCGTTCCCATTGGTAGCAAATCTGATTGAATACTTGCTTGTTGAGAGTCCATTTTGACGGCAACAGGTGACCCCTCCGTGAAAGAGAGTCTGCTAAGACGTTCAGACGACCCGGAATATGACGGACGGAGAGAAGAATCTGATGTTCTAGTACAAACAGAAGGATTCATTCCGTTAGATTGAGCAACGGAATGGAATGAGTGCCACCTTGGTTCCGAATATACGCAACTACTGTCGTATTGTCGGACATAATCTACACGTGTGCATTCTGAATAACGTCTATCCAATGACGTAGCGCAAGCCAAATCGACATCATCTCTTTGATGTTGATGTGCTTGCTTAGAAACTGCGGATCCCAAAGACCCTGGCACTCCAAATCCGATGGGCTCAGTGTCGCACCCCAGCCTGTTTGACAGGCATCCGTCATAATCGCAAAACTCGGATCTGGCAATTGCAGTGGAACTCCCTGAGTTAACCACTGTATGTCTGCCCAAGTCTGAATCTCTTGTTTCACTTAGCTTGACAAGAGGAGTCGTCTCGAGCGAATGAATCTTCACTCTCCAATTCTGAGTCAGATAGACCTGGAGAGGACAAGAGCGTAGCCGCCCCATTGGAATGAGATCCGCGGCAGTTCTGCACAGACCTATTAGTCTCATGAATTCCCTCGCTGTAACTTTGCCTGAGTGAAGACAATAGCGAGCGTAACAACTGACTAATTTCGCTCTGGTTAACGGCAGACGAACGAGATTGTTGTGCATCTTGAAGCTCATCCCCAGGTGGGTGAATGACTTGGACGGCACCAGATTTGACTTCTCTTCGTTTACTATGAAACCGAGACGTCCGAGCAATAGAAGCAGATTCTGCAAATCGTTCTGAAGCATTAACTCGTTGCCGTACCTCTGAAGAATATCGTCCATGTAAGCGGACGTTACCGCAGACAAATGAGCTCGGAAATGAGTCATTACCGAGTTCATTACTCGAGTGAATGCCCAGGGCACTAGATTCAGACCAAAGCACATCGCTCGGAACTGATAAACAACACCTAGGACAGCGAAGATACTTTCTGAACGCCGGATGTACCATGACGTGAAAGTACGCATCCTTGAGGTCTATGCTCGCAGCATAGTCGTTCACTCGAATGCTCGCTGACCGATCGAATGGTCTCCTTATACAACTTTGGAGACACGATCAGCTTGTTTATCCAGCTTAAGTCGATCACTGGACGGAACGAGCAGTCTCGTTTCAGAACCAGAAAGATATGGCTGTAGAAACCTGGAGATACCTGGTTTTCTACGACCTCTATCGCGTTCTTCATTAAAAGAGACTGGACTTCTGATAGAAGTGCAGTTCTTTTCTGACAATTTGACGGAAGCTGAGTCCATCTTGGACTTCGAGTTAACGGAGGTTTGCCTTTGAAGGACAGTTTCAGTCCTTCCGAAATAACCCCTCGAACCCAAGGGTCCTCCGTAATTGATTCCCAATTGCTTGAGAAACTCGACAGTCTTCCGCCCACCAGAACACGAGAGAGGTCTAAACCATCACCTCCTGGATCCGCGAGGCTTGCGGGAGGAGAAACTACGTCCTCCGCGACCCGCACCTCGCCCCGTCGGCCTAGGGGCATCTGACCGGTTATTTTGGCCAGTGTAACGGCCCCTACTCGAGTCGCTACTCTGTCGGTCTCTAGAGTAAGACCTAGAGGATGCATAGGAACCTCTATAGGAACTTCCCCTGGACGTACTCGGCCCGGAAGTGCCTGGCCTACTCCTGTCTGCTGGTTCCGACTTCTTGGAAGCAGACTTAAATAGCAGAGAGTCCGAAGCTTTCTTTGTTAATTTATCATATATTTCCGAAAGCTTGCCACTGAAGAGAAACTGTCCAGAGACCGGAGCGACTCTAAGAGAGTTTTTCACCTTACTGTCCACGTGTGTGGAAGTAGCTAGGGCCGGGTCGCGTCTAGCTAACTCCAGATTTGCCACTGAAAGGGCGGAGTTATACATGGAAAAAGCTATGGCCCTGGACAGAACTCTTAATGACGTCCATACGTCTTGAAATTCTGGTCTAGTAAGTTGATCTGCGTAGAAAAGAGCGTCTAAACTAGCTCTGTTAGACGATATCGTCATTTCCATCGTTGACGACGGATGTGACAGACGACGGCATGGATATATCAAGGACTAAAGTCTGGTCGTCTAAATGCAGAGGAACTCTCTGGATGCCCTGACCTGCCATATCAAACTTATTCCTTTGATTGATAAACGGCAGCTGTAGAGCAGATGCCGGTAGGAAGGCTGACCTGCCCGTCTTAGTGGCAAGTTTATCAATAGCGTCATTCAATAATTCAAAAATCTGAGAGACATTCTTGGATTTTGACGGAAATTCCGGGACAATGTCTCTAAACCGATTAAAAAAATCGGTGTCCAGAGGCACTATCACCCTCCTATCCGTCTGCGCAGCATTCTGGTCCGGCGGAACAACTTCTGGAAGGTAATGCCGGATGAATTCTATGGCTATTTTATGTTGTTCCGAAAAATTTTATGTTGTTGGAAATATCCAACTCATCAGAATCCCTTTCGCCATTCTGCCGGACCTCTTGCAAATCTTGGTCGTCCGCACCCGATCGAGCAGCAGAACCTACTGACCCAGCTTCGTCTGACACTTCATGTTCCGACAGAGGCTCTGCCGGTTGCTGGGATGCTGCGATTAACTTTGCTATCTGTGATAGAACATCCGTTACGGAGGCCTGAGGAGCCGGGGTCTTACTGGATTTAGCCGCCGGAGGCTCCCTGGACGTTGCATCCTGCATACATCTTTTATGCAAACGTCTGGATGTAGAAGGCCTCGTATCCCTGGCTACCAGATGGCATGACCTGGTCGCCGTGGAATCCCTGGTCGGCGAAACTGACAACATCACTGGTCACGTAGCCAAGGTGCGGTCGAGTGTGCTGCTGTGAGGATGAGGAAGCCTTATAGGTAGCCTCGCCAGACTGCCTAGATACCGGAGCGTCCCGAGCGGCGGAAGTATGCTCCGACTGTGAATGCTGCGGACTACAACGTCTGGTCTCAGATGCTGCTGGAAGAGAGAGGGACCTCTTTCGCTTGCAGCTCGTGCCGAGCTGGACAAGATAAACAACAGACTATCAGGCTTCCTCCGATCCATACTCCTTTCCGTCGTCACTGGGTGTGCACGTGGATGTTTTATAGTGCTCGCAACACCAGACTCTCTCTGTTGGACCACAACAGATGAACCCGGGTGCTGCCCCATTCGGTGAATGGACGCAACACCAGGTGAGCTAGCGGACGTCAACCCCTTCAAGTTCCTTTCGGGTAATTGACGGATCTCCATGAGCACTTTTGTCGCTAGCTCTTCGCTTGTATGTGACGATGGAGGCACACTCCTGGACGACATCACGGAAATATCACCCTGTTCTTGTTCCTCTGAAAAAGAGAGTGAAAGATTTGGGTGACTCTGTGGAGAGAGAACCGGCATGGCCCTCTCTCCAGTAACAACATACCGTGACACACGTTTGTCATCCCATTTGAAACACACAGAACAAAGATCAGTGCGAGTACAGAGAGTACAATTAATACAGAGATCATGAGAATCATAGGAAGATTTCCTCCTATTACAATTTGAACAATAATCATTCATTGTGAAAGGTAAACAATCAATGTACTCGCACTAATCCATGAAAATAAAGATACATAATACCACAATCCATTAAAATCTTTAAGAAAATATGATTCGAAAAGAAAAAAAAATTTTCATAAAAAAATTTTTTCAGAAGAGCCCAAGTTCCCAATGGAAACCCTGAGCCCAATGGATCCCAAAAAAGCCTAAGTATGGACAAAAATTTAAATTCATTTTGAAACAAGAGGTCAGGGGCCTGAGGGCGCTCACCTGACATGGTAGCCTAAATATCAACCCAGATAATTGATTTCCACAAGTTGCATCTGCACCTCCTAAGAAAAGCTGAAACCAAATCTGCACACCAAATATCAAAACATTCCGACTGCTGGATCTGAAGAAGATTTTTAAAGAAAATTCCTCATTTTGAACCAAGTTACAATTCGAGCTCCCACAATCAGCCCAAATATGGACCTAGGGACATGGCTTGAACAAACTTGAATCTTACCCCCCTATGGATGCTGCATAAAAAATATCAAAAGCATTCATCTGCTGGATCTGAAGATTTTTAAAGAAAATTCCTCATTTTGAACTAAGTTGTCATTCAGGCTCCCATAGTGAGCCCAAATATGAACCAAGGGACTTGGCTTGAACAAACTTGAATCTCAGCCCCCTAAGGTTGCTCCATGCCAAATATCAAAACATTCCAACTGCTGAATCTGAAGAAGATTTTTAAAGAAAAATTCCTCATATTGACTAAGTTATAATTTGGGCTCCCACAGGGAGCCCAAATATGGACCCATGGACTTGGCTTTAACACACTTGAATCCCCCCCTCCCCCCCAGGATGCTACTCACCACATATCAAACCATTCCGACTGCTGGATCTGAAGAAGATTTTTTAAGAAAATTCCTCATTTCGAACAAAGTTACAATTCAAGCTCCCACAGTGAGCCCAAATATGGACCTAGGGACATGGCTTGAACAAACTTGAATCTCACCCCCCTAAGGATGCTGCATACCAAATATCACAAGATTCTGCCTCCTGGATCTTGAGAAGAAGATTTTCAAAGAAATTTGCCTGAAATGCACTAAGTTCAAATTTGGGCTCCTATACTGAGCCCAAATATAAACCCAGGGGGGCCGATTTGAACAAACTTGAATCAGATCCACCCCACAATGTTGCATACCAAATATCACAAGATTCTGCCTGCTGGATCTGGAGAAGATTTTTTAAGAAATTTGCCTGAAATACACTAAGTTTGAATTTGGGCTTCTATAGTGAGCCCAAATATGAATCCAGGTGGCCGATTTGAACAAAGTGGAATCAGATCCACCCAACAATGTTGCATACGAAATATCAAAAGATTCTGCCTGCAGGATCTGGAGAAGAAGATTTTTGAAGAAATTTGCCTGAAATGCACTAAGTTCGAATTCGAGCTTCTATAGTGAGCCCAAATATGAATCTAGGGAGCCGATTTGAACAAAATAGAATCAGATCCACCCCACAATGTTGCATACCAAATATCAAAAGATTCTGCCTTCTGGATCTTGAGAAGAAGATTTTCAAAGAAATTTGCCTGAAATGCACTAAGTTCAAATTTGGGCTCCTATACTGAGCCCAAATATAAACCCAAGGGGCCGATTTGAACAAACTTGAATCAGATCCACCCCACAATGTTGCATACCAAATATCAAAAGATTCTGCCTGCTGGATCTGGAGAAAGAAGATTTTCAAAGAAATTTGCCTGAAATGCAGTAAGTTCAAATTTGGGCTCCTATACTGAGCCCAAATATAAACCCAGGGGGCCGATTTGAACAAACTTGAATCAGATCCACCCCACAATGTTGCATACCAAATATCAAAAGATACTGCCTGCTGGATCTGGAGAAGAAGATTTTTTAAGAAATTTGCCTGAAATGCACTAAGTTCGAAATCGGGCTCCTATACTGAGCCCAAATATGAACCCAGGGGGCCGATTTGAACAAACTTGAATCAGATCCTCCCTACAATGTTGCATACCAAATATCAAAAGATTCTGCCTGCTGGATCTGGAGAAGAAGATTTTTTAATGTTTTTCCCATTGCCTACAGTGTTAAAAAGTGCTGACTCAGCACTTTTTCAAAGTCCCAAAACTGTACCCTATGATAAAATCGATGGCAATTTTCTTTTACCAATTCTTTCTGTTGGTCCTAAGAAAGTTTCACACCACATAAAAATTCTCAGTGCCGTGCAGTTTTGGAGATATGGGCGTTTTAATTTTTTTCTATTTTTAGCTCCTGCGGTTCCCATGGGGCTACGGGAAAAAATAAATCAGCATAAATTAGGTACTTATGACCCAATAAGCCCTCACATAAAATTTGGTTCAAATCAGCCTCTCGGTTTGGAAAATAGAAATGTTGGGCGGGGCCAAAAATTTTGCCCCTCCCATAACGACGCCAAGTATAGCCCCACAAACTTCTCTTGAACAAATCTGAGTCTACACCTAAAAAGGAAGCTGCACACCAAATATCAAGTCTCTGCTACTGCTGGTTCATGAGAAGAAGATTTTTTTAAGATTTCAGCACACTTTTTGGGTGTGGCCCTACCCACGGGCGAGGCAACTTGATTTGAACAAAATCAAATTGCGATGTCATAACAAACTATTATCTCAAATATCAATTAAATTGGTTCAGCGGTTTGGGAGAAGACGCAAACACCATATTCACGGACGACGACGGACGAAGGACGGTGAGTGATCACTATAGCTCTCCTGACTGAAAGTCAGGTGAGCTAAAAATTAATGAGACACTTACGGACAATTTTAATGTATCTTGCTATGAATAAGAGATGCAGAAGACAAATAATCACTATCAGCAGTAACTGTTGTCAACCTAAGCAAAAGCGTCAACAAACCGGAAACATGACTCCAGTCACTGAACAAACCTGGCCCGAAATCAGTTACCAATTTAAACACTATCTGATGCAAAACAGAGGCATCCAGAGAAGAAACTGTAGAATATCAGATGGTAGATGCAGACCAAAATGCTTAAACACCCCTAGTGAGGACGTAAACATGGGGGAAAAACAGAAATAATTCTGTTACAAAGCCAGAACTCCCAAGATATTTTAGTAATGAACATTACAAAAAATAAGCCCAAACATGGGAGAATAGCTAGGGGGGAATAAGGAAGGTAGAAAGGAAACACTGATCAAACAATGGTACTTCATAGCAAGAATGACAACATTAGGGCTATGCCTTGAAAAAAGGCAACTTGAAATAATTTCATAAAATAATTATAAGTTACAGCCCTGAACATTTTCTTGCACTATTTTTTCCTCTCCTCCTTATATTTCCTCTTTATTTCCACCATTTTTCTCATCAAAATGTGTCTGGCATCATGAAAACTGAGATATGGAAGCACAAATAACAGAGAAGTGTAACTGTTTTGAGGGCCAAACAAAGGACGATAATTGGCACCAATTTTGGAACCTCCTTGACACTGCGCATGCGCAGAGGAGTAAATGTATGGAGGACCATATAGGACATGTATTTTTCGATTTTTGATGCAAATTTTTTTTGGGGGGGGGGGGGGGGGGGTTGGGGGGGGGGGGAGGGGTAAAATTTGTGTTTGGCACTGAATTAAGGAGTTTAGCACCAGCTAAGTCTGGGTCATTGGTACAGCATAAAAATATAATTTGGTATATAACGAGTCTATAAACTGAGATATTATTACTAGGCTCCTGTGAAAGTATGTTGCCTATCACCCACCCTAAATGTTTCTAACAGAAAGTGAAAATCTGAAAAAAGCAAATTGGTTTGACATATTAGGCTTGACTTATCCAAATACTGCATAATAAGCTTTAGAGAAAGATGACACTGGTACCAAGTAGCAATATCTGGCATTGCATCAAAGTAGCAATGTCAGCTGCCTCATGACATGCCTACATATTTTAAACCTCAAATGCCATGAATTAACTTATGATGAAATCAAATTCATCCTCATATCTCATTTCACCCACATCAGCTCATTTACTTGTGTTTAATCATGGCATTAACAAATGAGGAAAGACAAGCTAAGAGAAGACAAAAGTTGAAAAACTAGAGGTACTGTGAGCAAACTCACAAAGTGATGATCCCCCCCCCCCCCCAAAATGTATAAGTTAGATTATCTCCCCTTGGAAATGTCAGAACGGAACTATATTGCTTCATGCACATCTTCATATGGAGTTCTTCCATTGTGTAAAGTTTAATGAAAATTCTTCAAAAGGTTTAGGAGGAGTTGTGCTTACAAGGATAGTCAGACGGTATAAGTTAGATTATCTCCCCTTGGAAATGTCAGAACAGAATTATATTGCTTCATGCACATCTTCATATGGAGTTCTTCCATTGTGTAAAGTTTCATGAAAATTCTTCTAACAGTTTAGGAGGAGTTGCGCTTACAAGGATGGACAGACGGTATAAGTTAGATTACCTCCCCTTGGAAATGTCCAAACGGAATTATATTGCTTCATGCACATCTTCATATGGAGTTCTTCCATTGTGTAAAGTTTCATGAAAATTCTTCAAATGGTTTAGGAGGAGTTGCGCTTACAAGGATGGACAGACAGACAGATGGACGGACAGGGTGATTCCAAAATACCCCCCCCCCCCCCCCAAACTTTGTGGGGGGTATAAAAATCATGAGTATGATGATTACAAACAGAACAAAAGGCCCTAGGGGGCCTGAGGGAGCTCATGTGACATGGCAGTCTAAATATCAAACCAGTTGACTTGAATAAGCTGCATACGTCCCTCCTAAGAAAAGCATATACCAACTAGATGAAGTGCATGTGCCCACACAAAACACAGGATTTTCCTTCTATTTTCAGTTCATGCACTTTTACGTCCAAAATTGAGATAAACGCATAAAAAACAGATTTTTTTCCCAAACAAAATATTTTCAGCCTAAAATTTTTTCTTCTTCTTAAAACATAAGAAACCAAAAAACTAATTTCCGGATTTTGGTCCTTTTTTTTTTTTTGTCTTAAAATTGACCGAAACGCATAAAACAAAAACAAACAAAAATTCCGGATTTTGGTCCAAAAGTCCACCCGGCCCCCAAATGTTCAGAGTAAAAAAAAAAAAAAAATTGGGGGGGGGGGTCTTAAAATTGACCGAAATGCATAAAAAACAAAACAAAAAAAGTCTGGATTTTGGTCCAAAATTTCCAGGTCCAGAATGGGGCCTCAAATTTTCAGCCTAAGTATGAACCCAGGGACTTGGCTTGAACAACCTTGAATCTCACCCCCCTAAGAATATTCCTCATACTGCACTAATTTAAACATTTGGGCTCCCATAGAGAGCCCAAATATGGACCCAGGGAATTGATTTCAATAAACATGTGAAACAATCTTCCAAAGATTTTATGTGTGAAATTTGAAAGCTTTTGGAGCAGTGGTTTGGGAGAAAAGTAGTCTTACATGTTTTTCTCATTACCCACAGTGTTAAAAAATGCTGATGCGGCTCTTTTCCAAAGTCCCCAAAAAGTACCCCATGATAAAACCGAAAGCAATTTTTTTGGACCATTCCATTCTGTTGGTTCAAAGGAAGTTTCACACCAACTAAGAATTCTCAGTGCCATGTAGTTTTGGAGATATGGCCGTTTTAATTTTTCCTATTTTTAGCTCCTGCGGTTCCCATGGTGCGACAGGAAAAAAAAATTTGGGCATAAATTAAGTACTTATGACCCAATAACCCCTCGTATCAAATTTGGTTCAAATCGACCTCACAGTTCTGAAAATAGAAATTTTAGGCGTGGCCAAAATTTTTGCCCCTCCCATAACGAAGGCAAATAATGCTCGACGAACTTCTCTTGAACAAACTTGATTCTAAACCTCAAAAGGACTCTGTATACCACATATCAAGTCTCTGCTACTGGTGGTTCATTAGAAGATTTTCAAAACATTTGGCCATTTTTTCCACCCCTCTGCTCAATATGAGCCGAAACCTAAGTTGCATAAAAATCAAAATGCCACTATATAACCACTACTTACATGAAATTTAATTAAAATGTGGCCAGTGGTTTAGGAGAAAGAGGCTCAAACACCACCTTTACGCAGGACGACGGAAGGATGGACGACAGACGAAGAGTGATAGGAAAAGCTGACCCTGACTTTCAGTCAAGTGAGCTAAAAATAAGGAAGAGCAACGCATAAGCAGAAGAAGAAAAAAGCTTTTAGAGTCGAGTTTCTCCCCAGTGGAACAAGAACTGATACGCCTTAAGAGGAATGAAAGTGCACGACAAAGGATGGCAAATGTAGAAAAATGAAGAAACAGGAAGTATTAAAAGAAAAACTACCTTTTAGAAGTGCAAAAGCTGTTGCTAGAGCCAACCGAGCTTTCGGCGATTGTGAAATCTTCTGACATTTCTTCAAACTCTACAAGAGCAAAACCAAGCAATGCCATTAATGAAATGACGATTCAAGATGTAAGATCGTTTTATGAACGAGACGATATCAGTAGGCAGGCACCTGGGAGAAAAGACTACATTCTCATAAAAGATGAGCATGGTGTGAAGCACAAAGTTCAAGTGAGGCATATGACTTTATCTCTCATGGAAGCCTTTGCTTTGTACAAAGATGAGCATGAAGGAACTAAAATTGGCAAGAGCAAATTTTGTGACTCAAGACCAAAACATGTGTTGTTGAGCAATAAAATGCTGCACAATGTTTGTCATTGCAAATATCATGCAAACTTTATCTATGCAATGGAATCATTGAATCGGGTCAAACCAACTATTCCAAGATATTCACACGATTTACCTGAGACTTTTGTGTGTGCGAGTGCAAAAGAGAATTGTTGGTTATATAAATGTGAAACGTGTAGAAATGTGAAAATCTTACTAGATATGTGTCAAGAGCAGGATAATATTTGTCATGAGGTTACCTGGTATGTGTGGAAAAATGATGCAGATGATAAACTCTGTAAGGTTGTCGAAGAAGGCACAGCTGTCGATCTTGTGAATTATACTCTCAGAATTTTACCACAGTTCATGGAGCACTGCTATGTGAAGCGTCAACAAGCTTCGAGGTACAATGAAGAGCGTGAGCAACAGATTAAAGATATAACCAACAGAAGAGCACTTATCCAGGTAGATTTTTCTGAGAACTACACCTGCTTGTATCAAGATGAAATCCAAAGTGCGCATGGCAGCAAAAGCAAGTTAATTTATTTACATCTGCTCTTTAGCACTCAGGAATGGTACATTCAAACGTCATTGTTTCTGATAATCTCACTCATTCAAAAGGCACATTAGTTGCATATATAGACAAAATATCGGAAGACCTCCCCAAAACAGTCAAAGTTGTGTCAGTTTGGTCAGATGGGCCATCCTCACAATTTCAAAATAGATATGTTGCAGCATCCATCGAAAAACTGGAAAGAAAACATGAAACAACTATTTTGCGACATCTCATGGAAAAGGACCTGTAGATGGAATAGGGGGCAAAGTTAAGCGACATGTATGTGCTGCAGTACAAGCTAGGAAAGCTGAAGTTCAGAATGGTAAATCCTTCGTCGAAGTTCCCAGGAGCATCGCAGGCATACAGGTTATTGAAATGACAAATGATATAGCTAAACGGAATAATGTGTTAGATTTGGACAATGTTTTTTTAAGTGCACCTATTATTGAAGGGATAAAAAAGGTATTTCATCAATTACATCTTTCTCAAAATGGCATCATTGGTTATTTATTGTCAAAAAAAAAGGATCAGATACCTCAACTACTCCAATGGAGTCACAGTGCATCGATGACAATGATACATATATTAGTGTATCTGACTGGAGTCTTGTAGAGTATGATGGTGAATGTTTTCCTGGAGAAGTGCACATAATACATGGCGAGAATTATGAAGTCTCAGTAATGGTAAAAGCTGGAAGGAACTGGAAATGGCCTTCTACTGAAGATAAAAATTTTTACAACAAAGAGAAAATTATCAAGAAAATATCTGCACCAATGTTGGTAAATTTGCGTGAACACTACGCTTTTAGTGACTTGTAAAAACTACTGGTGACACGTTCGACAGAATAAAAACTTGTGTGTACATACGTTAAAATTTGTTCAAAGTGTTCTTGTTCTCATTTGGATATGTTGATGGATTAGACGGATTAACATAACTGAATATCTAAATAAAACTTTTCAGTACAAAATGTGAGTAAATTTAAAAAGGGTTAGGTCTTGTTATGATAATTTATTTTTAGAATGAATACTGAAGCCATATAACTAATAATAACAAGGAAATGTTTATAGCAAATCAAAAACTCTGTTAGATTACTGATTTATCAAAATTTGGTCAAGGTGACTGACGTAACATGTGACTGACGTAATCTATTTTGAGAGTAAAGTAAGTAAGTTTGTCATCTCAATCTATGCAATGGCAATTAGGAAAACCATGAAGTTACATGCTGTGTATCAAATATTAAAGCTCTGACATAAACATGTCCTATCCCGTGACTGACGTAACACACCTATTTCCCACTATGAAACCTCATACAATCCAAATACCATATCTTAGTGCCATTTCACTAAAAACAAAAGGTCCCAAGGGGCTTGAGGGCGCTCACCTGACACGGTAGTCTAAATATCAAACCAGGGACTTGACTTGAATAAGCTGCATACGCCCCTAAGAAAAGCATATACCAACTAGATGAAGCGATTGAACCCACACAATTCACAGAATTTTCCTTCTATTTTCAGTTCCTGTACTTTTACGTCCCAAAATTGAGATATATGCATAAAAAAACAGATTTTTTTTTAATTTTTGTTTGGAAAGTCCCAAACAAAATATTTTCAGCCTAAAATTTTTTTTTTCTGCTTAAAATTGTCCAAAACGCATAAAAATCAAAAAAACTAATTTCCGGGTTTTGGTCCAAAATTTTCCAAGTCCCACCCAGTCCTCAAATTTTCAGTGTAAAAAATAAAAAAAATTTTTGTCTTAAAATTTACCGAAACACAAGTCCGGAACGGGACCCCAAATCTTCAGCCTAAATATGAACCCAGGGACTTGGCTTGAATTTGAATCTCACCCCCCTAAGGATGCTGCATACCAAATATCAAAAGATTCTTATTGGTTGATCTGAAGAAGAAGATTTTTAAAGAATATTCCTCGTACTGCACTAATTTAAACATTTGGGCTCCCATAGAGAGCCCAAATATGGACCCAGGGAATATACATGTGAAACAATCTTCCAAAGATGTTATATGTGAAATTTGAAAGCATTTGTAGCAGTGGTTTGGGAGAAAAGTACTCTTACATGTTTTTCCCATTACCCACAGTGTTAAAAAATGCTGACTCGGCACTTTTTCAAAGTCCCCAAAAAGTACCCCATGATAAAACCGATAGCAATTTTTTTGGACCACTCCATTCTGTTGGTCCTAAGGAAGCTTCACACCAAATAAGAATTCTCAGTGCCATGTATTTCGGGAGATATGGGCATTTTAATTTTTTTCTATTTTTAGCTCCTGTGGTTCCCATGGGGCGATAGGAAAAAAAATTTGGGCATAAATTAAGAACTTATGACCCAATAAGCCCTCATATCAAATTTGGTTCAATTCAGCCTCTCGGTTTGGAAAATAGGAATTATGGGCTGGGCAAAAATTCTTGCCCCTCCCATAACAATGGCAAATATAGCCCCACAAACGTCTCTTGAACAAACCTGAGTCTACACCTCAAAAGGAAGCTGCACACCTAAATATCAAGTCCAAGGGGCGAGGCAACTTGATAAAAACAAAATCAAATTGCGATGTCATAACAAACTATTATCTCAAAAATCAATTAAATTAGTTCAGCGGTTTGGGAGGAGGAGACGCAAACACCATGTTCATGGACGATGGACGACAAACCGCGAGTGATCACTATAGCTCTCCTGACTGAAAGTCAGGCAAGCTAAAAATGCAGAGAAAACAGTTCTCGCAGCTAAATTGTTTTAAAGTAAATGTAAGCAAATGAATATAACATCAGTATTCAGCCCACACAATTACAACATGGCTTGGCATTTTTTTTCCCTTTCCCAACGTGAAGGTGTATAATTACAACCCACAAAAAAATTTATTGAAATGTTTCATTTTTTCAAGGAATGATCTTCTAAAGACATAAAAATATACTTTCCATTCGATAATATGGATCTTGAAAAATTCATGTCCATGTCACATTTTGCATGGAATTACCCCTCAGTACACGATGTCATCAAGCCCCCATGTAGACAATCGGGGTGAAGTGCCTTGCCCAAGGACACAACACGGGAGACCGAATCAATCGCTCAGACGGTCACCCATCCGAGGACTAACCAGGCTTGACCTTGCTGAACTTCGGTGAACTGACAAGAACCTGTAATGGCAACACGACCCCTTCTATTCATGAAGGTCAAGAGACTTTCATTATTTATTATTATCAGGGCTTATATTTCGTCTAAATTTGTGAGAATCCATTTGGATTCTCGTGAAAATGATTGCGAGAATCCATATCAACTATGAGTGTCCCAGGATTCCAGGACGCCACCATGGTTCAAACACTGTTGTACACTGATAACACATGTTAACCTTTTACCCAACACACCTTTTTAATTTTTAAAACTAAATTTGATAATTTTTAAACAATGAATAATAAATAAATGATAAAATATTTAAATGAACAATATTTAGCAATAAAATCTTACAAATATGGCTATCATTGGAACCGGCTCAATGAGCCGGTTCCAATGACAGCCATATTTGTGCAATTTTATTGACAGTGTCAGGATATTTCAGGTCATGTTAGCCTTCTATTAATTAACTTGTTGTGTTAGATAAAGGGTTAAGTTGACTCAATTCTTTTCACGCGAATCCTAGCAGAGGTGCAGCGAGAATCTACATGGATTCTCGTCGGTTTTATTGCGCGAATGTTTGTGCGAATCGATTCTCAGATTCTCGTCGAAATATAAGCCCTGATTATTATTATTATTAATGTTATGATTACCAACCTCTGACAGACTTTAAAAAAATCCTGCTTGGAGCTCTAAAGTGAAATGGTCCACGAGCTGGGTTCACATTACATCTTTTTCTCAAATACTTTAAATATATTACTGGAAGTAAAGAAAAACCAGAAAATATCAGCAAAGCTGATGGATGCCTTCCAAATATGAGCCCAAAGAGATAAGGCATGATGATGATCGTTTGAAAAACAGTGACTGCCAGTAGTGATGAACCGATTACCAAAACTTGCTATCAACCGATTACAGGTTATTTCTCTGCCGATTATGCCGATTCTTTTGGCTGAAGTAGGACACTGAAGAAAATCTGTTGGTGCCTGTTATACTACAGAATTTTGTTGATAAATCATACGAAAGCTTAATACCACATAAGTTATAGGAGTATGCATATTTATTGCTGGGCAATATTAGCCAAAATAATATTTGCATTTTGGTTGAAGTGTGGGGAAAAGATCGTTATTAAAGATACAATCACACGATATTGTTCTCGTGAAGTTTGTGTTTTATTCCGGTAAATGGTGTAAATACGTTTTGTGTAAGGATACAAAACACTTGGCTGTATCAACCAGGAATATACTGAGCACACATAATTTGTGTCTTAAAATGAATAATAATTTTGATGTTAATGTGTGTTGTGAAGTAGTATGATGCATGGTTTACACGTTTGTCAGAATGTATTATTCAATATTCTTTTTTCAATGTGTTACCTCCCTTGATGTGTTTCTCTAACCTTTACATGAACTCTACAATGGTCTGGAAATGGTGGCGATCCCGTACTGATTGCAGTTAGTAAATTCCGTAATTTCTCTGCTCTGCAAATCCCTAAATTTTCTGCTATGCACTACACACGTTTTTAATTGGGAAACTTTATTTAAATGGCCAGCTATCAAAGGTATTTTCAATAGTCAGTGTTATATATATATATAACTCCCAGTTGTCATAATCGGCCGATGCCCCATAACCAGCCGGTTCCGATTGCCGATTATCGGTTCATCACTAACTGCCGGGAAGAGAATGGAGGGAAGAGAATGGAGGCAAGTGAATAATCACTCTCCTCATTTTGATTTTGCATGAGTGAAAAATTCAGGAGAGGGATTTTAGCCCCTTACCTAGTATGACAGCTTTAACATGGCCAGCACGATACACGAAAATGACCACATAAAATTTATTTTTTTCATTTTGGCTCTAAACACATAGCTGATGACCCTGCATTGAACTCGTTCCAATGAGGTGTCATAGCTATGGTTTAAGCCAATGAAAGTGTCAATGACACTGTAGCTTAACTTGTCTGTGTGTTGTGTTTGATGAAAAAGATAATGTTCAATGTTTATGAAAGGATTATGAAATAAGACAAGAATTGTGATAATTGGGAATATGTTAATTTCTGTTCCCTGTATGCTATGTTTTAATAAAAATAATATGAGGTGTACACTGTACTAAAGAGCTGAGGGGTGGGTTAATATGACCTCACAGTTAATGTATGTGGCCCTCACAGTTAACGAAAGTTACCAAGTTACAGGTAAATTATTCCGAAACGAGTCATCCCTATCAAGTTACACTGAAATCCCTTCATAGATATGGCCTGTAGACTGTGCTAAAAAGGTTTTCGGGCTTCAGGCCTGTGTAGCCATGATGGTAGACCGATTGCAACTAAAAGGGGACGTTCTCATATCGACATTATACTGAGTCATTCCATCCCTTCACAAATACAACCTGTAGTCTGTACTAAAGTTTTTTCGGGTTTTGGGCTCGGGAAGTCATCATGGTTGAATGATCGCGACCAAAAGGAGGCGTTGTCATCTGGGCATAATCTGGAGTGATCCTACAAAGTTACAATGAAATCCCTTCATATATAGGACCTGCAGACTGTGCTCAAGGTTTTTGGGCTTTTGCAAGTTCACAACTGCCAACCGGTCTTGATTATTACACTGACGGTTCAAAAGTTCCGAACACCAAAGCATTGAATGTACCTAAAAGACAAATGCTTCTAACAGATTCTTGAGGTTTAACATCGACGTTCTTGACCTTTTACCTTTAGAAACAATAGTTTTTTCATCAATTTTAAGTTCAAAAGCTGGTGATGAAAAATGAAAGTGTCAATGACACTGAAGCTAAACTTGTGTAAGACATGTACATGTATAGTATGTGACACAGCAATGACACACATATAGGTAATGACCTGATAACAAAGGTACATGTCAAGTATTGTAAAGTTCTGTACATAAATACTGACCGTAGCCTGTAACAAATCTACAGGTAAAGTATTGTAAAGGTGGGCAATAGATGCCTCTAGCCTGAAACATATTGAAATGTGCACTTACTGTGTGTAAGTAGCAGTGAATAAATCAAAGTTTGTCTAATTGGCGGCCGACGACCATCTTGAAATTCTGGACTGCACCCAAAAACACTTATTCTTGTCCCAAAGGTGATAACAAAGGTACCCAAGAAGTTCCGAGAGCATTGGTTCGTAAATACAGTCTCTAGCACGAGTAGTATTGACATGTGTACTGTGTATAAGTAGCACTGAATAAATCAAAGTTCATCTAATTTGCATAATTATTTTATTTTTTAGTATTTAAGGTCTCTCACTACTGATCTCGACCCGTGGTTGCGGTTAACCTTCCAGCTCTAATAAGCATACCAAGTTTCAAAGTGATCTGATCATAAATGTGACTTGTGCAGTGTGCCAAAAGAAATTGTGGATGCCGACAGACGAGAAGTGACAGCAATAACTCAGCTTGACTTTTGTCAAGTTGAGCTGACAAATATTATCGGATCCAGCTGATATTCGGATTTCACCTAGTCATTGGGATAAGGGACATATACATCAAATTTTTATGAAACTTTAGTTATCGCTCCAGACGGACAGTCGCACACACAGATGAAGCTGATTACAATAGTCTTCCAACAAAAAATTTTGTCAGGGGACAATAAATGGTTTAGTTCCAGTTACATGCAGTAGAGAAATAGGGTTGGTCCTATTTTTTTTTTATGTGTCTTTCTCTTGCAAAGCAGCTTAACCTTTTACCCAATGTCATGACGAAAACTGTCCAGTGCCCTTTACAAAAAAAACCATCAAATTTTCATTATATTTTCATTTTTGTCTCGGATAACTTATGACCCCTGATGGGAACAAGCCTACTGAGCTCTTTCTACTGAGGGGTCATAAACTATGTTTTTGAGGCAAAAAATGAAAATGTTCAGGTATTAATTTTTTTTTTGGAAGTGTCGTCTATTTATTGGTGCTTTAGGCCACATCAGCATCTTTGGATGTTTTGTGCCAGAAGAATCCTCTGCTATTTTGGTTAACTGAATGTTTGAATTACATAGACTATTTTGGGGGGAGGGGGGGGGGGGGGGGGGTGCACATGTGTCTGAAGTATGTACCATCCATATCTTCCGATGTTTTAAATGGAGATAACATTTTTGTGAAGTACTTATAACAAGTGTTTGACCACCGAGGTGGTATTAGTCCCCTATGGCGCTTTTGTGACAAAAGGTGTTTTTGTCACAGAAGACACTAGAGTATATAAGCATCTTGGATTTTGAAAAAAAAATATTGAGCGTGCATAATCCCCTCACAACCCTTTATATCTATGTATCATATATGAAAGGCGTAGCTTGAACCATGTTGGAGGGAGGGGTGGTAACATAAAATAGAGAAAAAAGCTTAAAAAAACAACAAAAATGGCCGCCATTCTGCCATCTTGGATTTTGAAAAATAAATATTGACTGTGCATCATCCCCTCAGAACCATTTATCCATGTACCAAATATGAAAGGTGTAGCTTGAAGCATATTAGAGGGATAGGTGGTAACATAAAAACAGATAGACGGACAGACAGACAGACAGACAGACAGACGGACAGACAGATGTTAGATTTTGAAAAAAAATATTGAGCTTGCATAACCCCCTCACAACCCCTTCATCCATAACTTGAACCATGTTGGAGGGAGCAGTGGTAACATAAAATAGGGAAAAAGGCTTAAAAAACACAACAGAAATGGTTGCCATGGCGCCCTTTTTAATTTTGGGAAAAAAATATTGAACATGCAACATCCCATTACAACCCTCTATCCATGTGCTAGATATAAAAAGTGTAGCTTGAACCATGTTGGAGTGAGGGGTGGTAACATAAAATAGAGAAAAAAGCTTAAAAAACAACAAAAATGGCCGCCATGCCACCATCTTGGATTTTGAAAAAAAAATATTGAACGTGCATCATCCCCTCCAAACCCTCTATCCATGTGCCAAATATGCAAAGTGTAGCTTGAACCATGTTGGTGGGAGGGGTGGTAACATGAAAATAGAGAAAAAAAGCTTAAAAAACACAACAAAAATGGCCGCCATTCCACCATCTTGGATTTTTTAAAAAAAATTTTGAGTGTGCATCATCCCCTCAGAACCATTTATCCATGTACCAAATATGAAAGGTGTAGCTTAAAGCATGTTGGAGAGAGAGGTGGTAACATAAACAAGCCAAGACCAATACCGGGTCTGGACCTGCGTCGCTGCATGCAATTGAATCGGCAAACAGGAAGTGGCTGCATGGCAGATCTGAAAATTGCATACACGATACAACTGATCATTATCAGGCTCGAGATGAAATATAAAATCAATCCCTTCAATAGAAGCCTAGAAAAGTTTGACGAAAAATTTCAATGTTCAGTGGGTACAGTAAAATTTCAAAGTATCGGCAAACAGGAAGTGGCTGCACGGCAGATCTGAAAATTGCTTACACGATACAACTCATCATTATGAAGCAGCAGACCAAATATAAAATCAATCTCTTGCATAGAAGCCGAGAAAAGTTTGACGAAAAATTTCAATGTTCAGTGGGTACAGTAAAATTTCAAAGTATCGGCAAACAGTAAGTGGCTGCACGGCAGATCTGAAAATTGCTTACATGATACAACTCATCATTATGAAGCAGCAGACCAAATATGAAAGTGTCAATGACACTGTAGCTCAACTTGACAAACTTGAACTTGGTAAGTTACAAATGAAATGGCAAAATTAAAGATCATTGGTACCAATGTCATTTTGAGGCCTCCCCAAACAAGCATGCCAGGTTTCAAAGCAATCCGATCATAAATGTGCCCTGTAGGGTGTATAAAAGGGAAATATTGTGGTCTGACTAGACTAAATTCTAAGAACGTTGGCCGTGGCAACATTTTTTGCCGGAAATTGAAGAAAATCGATAGCTCCCATCTAGAGGTCACCCTAAATAAGCATACCAGGTTTCAAAGCAATCAAATCATAAATGTGCCCTGTAGGGTGTGCCAAAGGGAAATATTGTGGTTTGACTAAACTAAGTTCTAAGAACGTTGGCCGCGTCAACATTTTTTGACGGAAATTGAAGAAAATCAATAGCTCCCATCTAGAGGTCACCCCAAACAAGCATGCCAGGTTTCAAAGCAATCCGATCATAAATGTACCCTGTAGGGTGTGCCAAAGGGAAATATTGAGTCTTCTGACTAAACTAAGTTCCAAGAACTTTGGCCGCGGCAACATTTTTTGACAGAAATTGAAGAAAATCGATAGCACCCATCTAGAGGTCTCCCCAAACAAGCATACCTGGTTTCAAAGCAATCTGATCATAAATGTGCCCTGTAGGTTGTGCCAAAGGGAAATATTGCGGTCTGACTAAACTAAGTTCTACGAATGTTTGCCGTGGCAACATTTTTTGCCGGAAATTGAAGAAAATCGATAGCTCCCATCTGGAGGTCACCCTAAATAAGCATACCAGGTTTCAAAGCAATCAAATCATAAATGTGCCCTGTAGGGTGTGCCAAAGGGAAATATTGTGGTTTGACTAAACTAAGTTCTAAGAACGTTGGCCGCGGCAATATTTTTTGACGGAAATTTTAGAAAATCGATAGCTCCCATCTAGAGGTCACCCCAAACAAGCATGCCCAGTTTCAAAGTAATCTGATCATAAATGCGACCTGTGAGGTGTGCCAAAGGAAATTGTGGACGTACGTACTAATGTACGTACGTACGCCGACGGACGAGAAGTGATGGCAATAGCTCAGCTTGACTTTGTCAAGTTGAGCTAATAAAATCAATCCCTTGCATAGAAGCCGAGAAAACCTTGACGGAAAATTTCAATGTTCAGTGGGTACAGTAAAATTTCAAAGTATCGGCAAACAGGAAGTGGCTGCACGGCAGATCTGAAAATTGCTTACACGATACAACTCATCATTATGAAGCAGCTGACCAAATATAAAATCATTCCCTTTCATAGAAGCCAAGAAAACTTTTGACGGAAAAAGTGTTTCGGACGGACGGACGGATGGACAGACGGACGGACGCTCCAAGATTTCGGGTTTATGGGCTACCAAAAAAACATTTTGTATGTCCAAAACCTTATTTTACCCAGAACCCCACCCCCTCCACCCTAGAACTTATATTTAACCCTAACCCCACCCCTCCACCCAAAAACCACACCCTAACCCTAACCCTACCCCACCTGACCCTAAACCCTAAAAGCCCACTCCAGACCCTAACCCCCACCCACCCCCAGGATCTAACCCTCCCCAACCTTAAGCCGTACTCTGGGGCTACCCCTAACCCTAACTCCACTCCTAACCCTAACACTACCTTAATTTGGAGGTAGCCCCTAATAATAATATCCCCTAAACCTCCAATGTTGGCCCGGACGGATGGACGGACGGATGGACGGACGGAGACGAGCCGTTACTAGACCTGCTCTGCCGCTGGCGACGCAGGTAAAAACAGACAGACGGACGGATGGACAGACGGACAGACAAATTTTGGAAAAAAAATATTGAACGTGCAACATCCCATTACAACCCTCTATCCATGTGCCAGATATAATTGGATTTTGAAAAAAAAATATTGAACGTGCATCATCCCCTTCCAACCCTCTATCCATGTGCCAAATATGCAAAGTGTAGCTTGAACCATGTTGGAGTGAGGGGTGGTAACATAAAATAGAGAAAAAAGCACAACAAAAATGGCCGCCATTCCGCCATCTTGGATTTTGAAAAAAAAATTTTGAGCGTGCATCATCCCCTCATAACCATTTATCCATGTACCAAATATGAAAGGTGTAGCTTAAAGCATGCTGGAGGGAGGGGTGGTAACATAAAAAACAGACAGATGGACAGACAGTCGGACGGACGAACGGAGTGCAATCCTATAGTCCCCTTACGGTTCCCGTAGGGGACTAAAAAGACAAGTGTTCATTAAGTGCTTATAAACAAGACAAGTATCAAGCACGAAAATTTCACTTTTTTTCCTTGGCCAGAAAGGCAAGACATTTCCTCACAAGTTAGAATTTTAACACACAGAAACCAAAAATCTCAAAATTCTGATATATCGGTTGATGAATGATAAGGGCATTAACTTTGAAACTACGCAAACAATCGACTAAAATCTTGTGGCGTCAAAAAGTGGTGTCAGCAAACAGTGTTTCTGGACTAACTTTTGTCAAGCCACCTCTGATAGTTCTTGAGATGCGACTCTTGAGCCCAGAAACACAACGGGGAAACAGATGCATGTACAAGTACATATATCGTAATGTAAATCTGAAATGTGCCATCAGAACTGTGGGTGATAGATGCTAGTCATCACTGCACATAATACTATGATATCTATACATCATTTGGCATAGTCATAAACAGATTACAAAAGATTATAGACTTGATTTGTTTGTAAAGAAGCCGTTTTCTGGTGAGCAACTGTCCATGAATTTGGACCTATGAGAGATGGTTCTGCCAGATGGGAATGAAAGTGTCAATGACACTGTAGCTCAACTTGACAAACTTGAACTTGGTAAGTAAAAATGAAATGGCAAAATTGAAGATCATTGGGACCAATGTCAGTTTTTTTGCCAGTGGCAACATTTTTTGACAGAAACCGAAGAAAATCGATAGCTCCCATCTAGAGGCCTCCCCAAACAAGCATGCCAAAAGCAATCCGATCATAAATGTGCCCTGTAGGGTGTACAAAAGGGAAATATTGTGGTCTGACTAGACTAAATTCTAAGAACGTTGGCCGTGGCAACATTTTTTGACGGAAATGGAAGAAAATCGATAGCTCCCATCTAGAGGTCACCGTAAATAAGCATACCAGGTTTCAAAGCAATCTAATCATAAATGAGCCCTGTAGGGTGAGCCAAAGGGAAATATTGTGGTCTGACTAAGTTCTAAGAATGTTGGCTGCAGCAACATTTTTTGACAGAAATTAAAGAAAATCGATAGCTCCCATCTAGAGGTTTCCCCAAACAAGCATACCAGGTTTCAAAGCAATCTGATCATAAATGGGCCCTGTAGGGTGTGCCAAAGGGAAATATTGAGGTCTGACTGAACTAAGTTCTACGAACGTTGGCCACAGCAACATTTTTTGCCGGAAATTGAAGAAAATCGATAGCTCCCATCTAGAGGTCATCCTAAATAAGCATACCAGGTTTCAAAGCAATCAAATCATAAATGTGCCCTGTAGGGTGTGCCAAAGGGAAATATTGTGGTCTGACTAAACTAAGTTCTAAGAACATTGGCCGCGGCAACATTTTTTGACAGAAATAGAAGAAAATCGATAGCTCCCATCTAGAGGTCACCCCAAACAAGCATGCCAGGTTTCAAAGCAATCCGATCATAAATGTACCCTGCAGGGTGTGCCAAAGGGAAATATTGAGTCTTCTGACTAAACTAAGTTCTAAGAACGTTGGCCGCGGCAACATTTTTTGACAGAAATTGAAGAAAATCGATAGCTCCCATCTAGAGGTCTCCCCAAACAAGTATACCAGGTTTCAAAGCAATCTGATCGTAAATGTACCCTGTAGGGTGTGCCAAAGGGAAATATTGAGGTCTGACTAAACTAAGTTCTACGAACGTTGGCCGTGGCAACATTTTTTGCCGGAAATTGAAGAAAATCGATAGCTCCCATCTAGAGGTCACCCTAAATAAGCGTATCAGGTTTCAAAGCAAGCAAATCATAAATGTGCCCTGTAGGGTGTGCCAAAGGGAAATATTGTGGTTTGACTAAACTAAGTTCTAAGAACGTTGGCCGCGGCAACATTTTTTGACGGAAATTGAAGAAAATCGATAGCTCCCATCTAGAGGTCACCCCAAACAAGCATAAGAAGTTTCAAAGTAATCTGATCATAAATGCGACCTGTGAGGTGTGCCAAAGGAAATTGTGGACGTACGTACTAACGTACGTACGTACGCCGACGGACGAGAAGTGATGGCAATAACTCAGCTTGACTTTGTCAAGTTGAGCTAAAAATGTTGGAATCTGGAAATCAAAAATGTAAAATCCAGTCATCCTGATGTTAAGGAAGATAAGGGCCTGGAGATTTTTGTACATTTTTGCTACTCTTTGACAGACTAAATTCTACAGCTTTGCAGTTGTTTTTTATGATTGTCTTGGCAACCAGACTTAACAGCATTTCTACATCATTGCGGGCTGTCTGAACAGGCAGCCAACAATGATATAACTTGGGGCCCAAGTGAGTCACTTGGCTCCAGTTGTCAAAAGAGGCGAGTGTATCAATAAGTGATGGACAGCAACAGCAATTTTTTTGATTTGCTATGACACAACTAAAGGCAATTTTTTTGGCCATTCGTTTCTACTGATCCTAGGAAAGATTCTCGAGCAAACTGCTCTGTTCCGTTAAGTCTCAAAAACAAGCCACACAAATTTTTTGTTCGTTTGTAACTTCTGCGGTTCTCTCTGCTCCATCTTATTTTTTTTACGTGCATAAATCAAGTAACTATGATCCAGTTACACTACATGACAAATTTGGTTCAAATCAGCCCACTGATTCTGGAAATAGAAATTTATAGTGACCTTAAAATGAGCATCCTCCCACAGGGTGCCCAAATTTTGACCTACAGAGTTCCTTAGAAAACACTTTAAATTGCATCACTAAAGTAAGTTCCATACCAAAAATCTAAGTGTTATTGCGAGTGGCTTATGAGATGATTTTTAAAGCATACCCCAAGAGGCATAGTAACTTTCTGAGGAAAAAATCAGAAGAGTCAACTCCAAGATGCTTTGTACTAAGTTAGTTTAGACTTGGCCCAAAGGTTCTGAAGAATTCTTAGTTCATGAAGCACAAGAAAGATAATGACTTTGCATTTTCCCATTGCCATCAGAGTTAAAATGGTCATCCCCACACAGCACCACATGACAAAACCAATAGCAAATTTTTTTTGGCCCATCTGATTCCATTGGACCTAAGAAAGATTTATACCCAAAGACCAATATTCTGGTCAATGAGGTTTTGAAATATGGGCTTTGTGTTTTTCTATTTTTTGTTCATGGCAGAGATGCAAGTGGCTGTTGGTGAAAAAACCTGAAACCCTCAGCCAATGGCCGAGGAAGGAAGTGATATGAGGGGGCTAAATTGGGAGTTTGGGGACCTCCCTGAAGGAAATTTTGAAGGAATCTTGGAGAATGTATTTGGAGCTATCCTGAGCAGAGGACTGCTAGAAAATGTCAATGAAAAAATACAACTTTTAGGTTTTAATTTTGGTGAAGTGAGACTGTTTCCAGTTGAAGCCAACACAATGGCAGAATGACTGCAGGGCATAGTCATGAAGTTATTGTCAGGCAAAGCTCCTTCCAATTGCTTTGTATTTGAGAACACACTCTCCATGGAGGTGAGTGGTTTTCAACACAAGTTTTCCTCTCAGTTTTGTGCTTTTCCAACTTAACATGACAATGGAGTTTTTTCTTTCCCGCAGAGCTGCATTTAACATAATCACCTCAATATCTGCACAACACATTCCCCTTTTTATTCATTTTCTTCATGTACATGAAAAACTCACAAGGAGGTCTCTCAGCCTATATCATTGCCAACATTTTTTCATCAATTTTGCAGCTGAAAAATCCATAAATATTTTGACAGTCATCATCGCTTTATCATCAAATTTCCAGAAAAAATAAATGCTGGGTCTTCTTCATTTTGAATTACTATTTTTGATATAATTGCAACATAATGAGTGATATTTTATTAAAATAAACCATTGTTCTCCTAGTTCATTTATCAACTATTTTCGACGGTCAGCAAAAGAAAATTCTGTGCTCATATGCATTGTTTTCCCCAATTGTCACTTCAATCATCTGTCAAGAATTAAGAAGAGAACATGCCTACAAAAGAACCATAACAAATCAGCAGCGAGTCAGTGTCATGACTCCACTGCAAAGCAAATGAACAAAGTGTCCCTCTTCTGTTTTGATTAAACTACATAACTTATTCTTGACAATGTTTTGATTTAGGGGATAACTATGTTGTATTTGATTGTTTGGGGCCGTAAACGATGGTTTTACTGTCGCAAATTGAGTTTTGCCGGCGACGCGTTAGCGGAGCCGGTAAAACAGATATTTGCGACAGTAAAACCATCGTTTACGGCCCCAAACAATCAAATACAACATAGTTATCCCCATTCTAATATAATTCGGCTGAAAACGGAGATAGATTTGATCTCCCAACTGTAAAACAACGCCTTGTTGAAGACAACATTGCCAACAATTTAAAACTAAAAATACAGTCTTCGTGACGTCATTTGGGAGTTCCGAACCAAATCACGAAATATATTTTACGCTGCCACAATACAAATAATTCCAAACGTTTTAGTCATTTTATCACCAATAACAAAATATATTTATATTTGTACTGACAACATTTATCATGTTTAAATGTTTGTGACAATCTGACAACAAAATACGCCGGCTGCTTTCTCTATTCAAAGTTTAGAGTTCACCTTGTGATGTTTCAGTCGGCGTCGGAAAGCACTCGAGGATTTCCCATTAAAGTTAAAAAAATTGATATCTTTGATTGGAAGCCCTTGTTTATAGTTACTTATGGTTATAGAACAGTTGTTCATTTCAAACTGTTTCTGGGAAGTGATGTCTTGTGGAATTGGGCTACTGCTATTGACATAATTGTTACAGAACGAATAGTTCACCTCTCTTGAGCAGTGGTGAATGCGTTTCTGTAGTGTAGCTGTACATGTGATGTGGTGCCACGAACGCAGGTAACAAATTAGAAAATGAAAGGACCGCTTGCACTTGAAGTTGATATTATAACATCGCTAGCGGATCTGTCAGAAATATTTGGCCTTGAACAATTAAAATTATTATTGCCAGTTGTCGGAATTTTGGTTTTCTATTTCGCACATAGCGTCCATAAATTCTTCATCGTACGAAAAATGGCTATTTATAAATTATAATATTTTCATATCGCTCACTGCTTCCACACGGTTTCCGTTAAGACCGTCGAAATCAGTTTTTTAACACTCATTTCATTACTCAGCAGTCTCTGCCAAACCCCTATTCCACATTAATATTAAACTTTCCAACTTCATCCGTATTAAATACATTTAATTACAAGAAAGATAGAGAACGTTTTTTACAGCAAGTCAACGCGTTCACAGCGTTTGTTTACATTGGATACGGTAGTCAATGACTCCAAATGGAACGAAAATAGAACGCCCACGAATACATCTTGACTTCCTAAAATAGTTTTCGACAACATAAAATTTGCGACAGGTTACGCTGATTTTACTGTCGCAAATTTTATTGATTAACCAATCAAATTTCGAGATTTATAGTAATTGTATTAGAATCTCTGATCTAAGTTTTCATTTTGTGAATTGATGTCAGAAGGTTGAGTGATAATCAAAACGTTGGTGACTCTATGAATCTTAGTAGCTTATTTTTAACAAAGCACATGACAATTAAATTTCCTCTTATCACTCCAGCAGTTCCTTGTCTGTTTTAAAATCTGGTTTCGGTTTCCCTCTGGCTGTCATGGTTCACAATTCTCGGAAACATTCTGTTTACAATATGACACCAGAACGTATTTTATGAATAGTTAATTAATTGGTAAAAACTCCTTCAATAAACTTAGTGGTATCAAATTATTCCCAATTTTTTTCTCTGATGTCATCATGTGAGAAAACACTTTTCAACATGCCATCTACTTTTGCTCTCGACAGGTTGACTTCACACATGCTTATTTCCTAGTCAGCGAAGTATTGGTATTGTTATCAGCAGATATCTAACGGTACTACCTTGCATCTACCGTAGATATTGGCATTGCCCAAACCGATAAAAGTAGTATCGGCTGCCCTCTACTCCCTTAGTTTGTATTATTTTCTTTTTTCAAACATTGCCCTATTTTCTGTAAGAATATTGAAACGGTCTAAGATTATAATCGTGATGGAATTTATGTTCAATTTCTCTCTATTTATTAAGAATTACAGGTAAAAAAAAAATGAAAGTGTCAAAGACACTGCAGCTTAACTTGTCTGCGTGTTGTGTCTGATGAAAAGGATAATGTTCAATATTTATGAAAGGATTATGAAATGACAAGAATTGTGATAATTGGGAATATGTTAATTTCTGATCCCTGTATGCTATGTTTTCAATGTTTATGAAAGGATTATGAAATGACAAGAATTGTGATAATTGGAATATGTCAATTTCTGATTCCTGTATGCTGTGTTTTCAATAAAAATGAGGTGTAGACCCGTAACGATACGCTTTGGCCACGATACGATTCGTATCTCGATATTTTACCCACGATACGATACGTATCTAGATACGTATCTTCAAACTATCTTGATTCAGTTTGTATATATATACACTGCACCAGTGCACCTGTCACTTCAGTATAACCCCATGAACTGCAATGATTGAGAATGGGTGATCTTGTATGACTTGAACTTCCATAGGGTGACTTATTCTCAGCCAGTGGGATTCAGGGAGACTGAGGAAGTGGGGTTCTGAACATTTTTCATTGCTTAAAAATTTAAATATTGATTGCATTCTTATATTCTGACAGGGTTACACAGTGTGTAACTCTGTCAGAATATAAGAATACAATCAATGTTTAAATACACACAGGGAATCAGGGATTTGGGGAATTTAATTAATTTTTTTTTCCAGACAAAGCTTGTTCAACTTCAATGAATTTTATTACCGTACTGACTGAGCCTGACTCTTGTCGAAGCCCATACTCGTGCCGAAGCCCACCCCCGTTTCGTCAGATTTGTGAACCAGGGTGCCCTACTCGAGTCGAAGCCCACCCCCAAGTTTCAAATTGGTCGAAAGTTGTTTGAGACGTCAAATTTACAGGCATCAAATGGAAAAAACAGGTGACTTGTTGCAACACTGTACTTACCAAATAGAACTGTAATACTGTATTATGTATATTTTTTGGAGTTGAGATTTTTGTGTTGTTAAATTCGTCTTTTGTGTAATACATTATATCTGTCTTCAGTGTAATAAGTCTTTATTAAAAAATTATATATCCCAAGCAAAATTGACTTGTTTATTTTTTTGTTGACCTCGTTTTGGAAGCTGTCACTTGTTTCAAATGAGTGTGCAGGCTGCTGTCAATAGTTGTCTGAAACACGCCCACAACATATAGTTTTCACAGTTTTCACAGTGGTTGAATATCATCAGAAAGATACTGATTGAATACTGCCACTTTCAAGCGGTGCATAACTCATTGTGAAAGAACACTGCCACTTTCGAGCGTGCACAACTCATTGTGAAAAACGGGTGTTCAGAAATTAATGAGAAAGTGGTAATTAAAAATAAAAAATAATTACAACTCTGGTATTTGAGAATTATATAACAATATAACCAGGGATATGATTTATGACTTATTGGTTCAATAAAACATGCTGATTTATCATTTCATCATGCTCTGCAGCATGTGAAGTTATGACTTTCAGTGTAAAATCAATTTTTCGAATTTTGCCAAGGGAGGCAACTATTTTGTTATTCATATTCCGCTGTGCCAAATTTTATCTGGTCTAGTTCATATTATGATTTTTTTTATTGATTTTGTGTGAAGCTATATTTTTGTTTTATTCGTAATAAATGTACATATTTTTAAAAAAAAAAACAGCTATTTTTAAACAGACTATGTTTGTCTGTTTTCAAGGGGGTGGTTTGCAGTGTTGATTGACATACTTTCGTCCATTTCTGGCTTCGAGAGTAACCTGTACAAAAAAATATGAAAACAACACCGCATGGTTTTCTGTTTGTTTTATTTATTAAATTGAGGATTAAAACCCGAAATCTGAAAGTGAAACGTATGTACAAAATAATTATGAGAATTTTTAAAGCAAATTCTACAAAATTGGTAGGTGGCTTCCAAAGAAACGTAACATACCCAGTGCCAGTGGATACTGACTTGTCTTATATCGCCAATTTCCGTCGCATCCAAACGCGACTTGCAAGCACTATTACTTGTCCCGAAGCTCCCCCCCTCCCCCCCCCCCCCCCCCCACACTTTGCAATTTATCCACTGCAAGCACCCCTGGGCTTCGACACGAGTCAGTATGGTGTAAGAAGAAGTGATAGACTGTCGTGTATGTAAGCATTTAATCAAGCGACCATTACCAATCCAACCACATCGCGATACCACGATACGGCACTTCCCAACCGATACGCATATCTTGGGGAGAGTGTATCGCAATGCACCGATGCATCGGTGTATCGTTACGGGCCTAATGAGTTGGGTTAATGTGGCCCTCACAGTTAATGTATGTGGCCCACACAGTTAATGTATGTCAACGAAAGTTACCAAGTTACACTGAAATTATTCTAAAATGAGTCATCCTGTCAAGTTACAATGCAATCCCTTCGTAAATATGGCCTGTAGACTGTGCTCGAGGTTGTCGAGCTTTGGGCCTGTTTGGCCATCACAGTTGACCGATCGCAACCAAAAGGGGACGTTCTCATCTGGGCATTATCTGGAGCGATCCTACCAAGTTACAATGAAATCCCTTCATAAATATGGCCTGTAGACTGTGCTAAAGGTTTTCGGGCTTCGGGTCCCTGTAGCCATAAAACCAATCACGACCAAAAGGGGACGTTATCATCTAGACATTATATGGAATCAATCTACCAAGTTATAATGAAATCCCCCCTCCCCCACCCCTCAAAAATTTGGTCTAAAATTTCGGAGTCCGAACCGGACCCCAAACCTTCATGCTAAAATAAAAAAAAATTTTGCCGTCTCAAAATTGAACAAAACGCATAGAAAATCTAGAGAAACAAGAGGCCCCAGGGTGCCTGAGGGCGCTCACCTGACATGGTATCAAACCAGGGACTTGAATAAGCTGCATACACCCCTCCTAAGAAAAGCATATACCAACTAGATGAGGCGAATGTGCCCACACAATATACAGGATTTTCCTTCTATTTTCAGTTCCTGCACTTTTACGTCCCAAAATTGAGATAAACGCATAAAAAAACATATTTTTTTATCAAATAAAATATTTTCATCCTAAATTTTTTTTTTTTTCTTAACTGGTTGAGTGCTAGATTATTTTGGGATATAGGAATTTATTCAACAAATTTTACTTCATTACAAATTATTGAAGAGTGCCTATTGTAAATCTACACAAACAAAAAAACATTCGCTTCTGCAGCTGAAGATGAAACATAATCAATAATTTGAGGCTTTTAGCATGGTACCCTCACTTTTCTCGAAAGCCCTGATAGTGGCTTCCAGCACTCTACCAGTTAAAATGCACAAAAAACCAAAAACTAATTTCCGGATTTTGGTCCAAAATTTTTTTTGTCTTAAAATTGACCGAAACGCATAAAAAACAAAAAAAAATTTCAAGATTTTGGTCCAAAATTTTCCAAGTCCCACCCAGACCCCAAATTTTCAGTGTAAAAAAAATAATTTTTTTTTGTCTTAAAATTGACCGAAACGCATAAAAAACAAAAAAAAAAATTCAGGATTTTGGTCCAAAATTTTCCAAGTCCCACCCAGACCCCAAATTTTCAGTGTGAAAAAAATGTTTTGTTTTTTTTCTTCAAATTGACCGAAACGCATAAAAAACAAAAAAAAAATTCTGGATTTGGGTACAAAATTTCTAAGACCGGAAAGGGGCCCCAAATTTTCAGCCTGAATATGAACCCAGGGACTTGGCTTGAACAAACGTGAATCTCACCCCCCTAAGGATGTTGCATACCAAATATCAAAAGATTCTTATTGGTAGATCTGAAGAAGATTTTTAAAGAATATTCCTCATACTGCACTAATTTAAACATTTGGGCTCCCATAGAGTCCAAATATGGACCCAGGGATTTGATTTCAATACACATGTGAAACAATCTTCCAAAGGTGTTATATGTGAAATTTGAAAGCTTTTGGAGCAGTGGTTTGGGAGAAAAGTAGTCTTTTACATGTTTTTCCCATCACCCAGTGTTGAAAAATGCTGACTCGGCACTTTTTCAAAGTCCCCAAAAAGTACCCCATGATAAAACCGATGGCAATTTTTTTTTTACCATTCCATTCTGTTGGTCCTAAGGAAGCTTCACACCAAATAGGAATTCTCAGCGTAATTTTGGAGATATGGGCATTTTATTTTTTCTATTTTTAGCTCCTGCGGTTCCCATGGGGCAACGGGAAAAAAAATTTGGGCATAAATTATGTACTTATGACCCAATACGCACTCATATCAAATTTGGTTCAAATCTGCCTCTCGGTTTGGAAAATAGAAATTTTGAGAGTGGCAAAAATTCTTGCCCCTCCCATAACGAAGGCAAATAATGCCCGACAAACTTCTCTAGAACAAACTTGATTCTAAACCTCAAAAGGACTCTGCATACCACGTATCAAGTCTCTGCTACTGGTGGTTCATTGGAAGATTTTCAAAAAATTTGGCCATTTTTTCCCACACTTCTGCTCAATATGAGCCGAAACCTAATTTGGATGAAAATCAAAACGCCCCAATATAACAACTACTTACATGAAATTTAATTAAAATGTGGCCAGTGGTTTAGGAGAATGAGGCTCAAACATCACCTTCACGCAGGACGACGGACAGATGGACGGACGAAGAGTGATAAGAAAAGCTAACCCTGACTTTCAGTCAGAACTAAAAATTTCAAATTTTGGTCAAAAATTTGTAAGTCTGAACCAGACCCCAAATTTTCAACCCAGGGATCCGATTTGAACAAACTTGAATCTGACCCCTTGATGATGTATACCAAATGTTAAAGGATTCTAACTGGTGGATCTGAAGAAGATTTTTAATGAAATTTCCTCATATTGCACGAAGTTAAAATTTGGGCTCCAACAGGGAGCCCAAATATTAACCGAGGAACTCGATACGAACAAACTTGAATCTGGCCATCCCTAGAGCTGATGTATACCAAATAAGAAAAGATTCTGACCACTGGATCTGAAGAAGATTTTTAAAGAAATTTGCTCATATTGCAGTTAAAATATTAATTTAAACATTTGGGCTTCCATAGAGAGCTAAAATATGGATCCAGGGATTTGATTTCAACAAACATGTGAAACAATCTTCCAAAGATGTTATATATGTGAAATTTGAAAGCTTTTGGAGAAGTGGTTTGGGAGAAGACAAGTCTAAACTAGAGGATGGCCACCAAAGGGTGGCTGATTCCCCCGAAAAAAGCCTTGATAGCCATCCCAACCTTATTCGCGACACACCCTCTGGTTGTGGGCAAAAATAATACCAAGTATCATTAATATCCTTGAAGGCTGTAAGAAGTTATGGAGCGGACACGAATTCCGTCTACGCCCGGACGGACAGACAGATGGACAGACGGACGGAGAGACAGACAGACAGACAGACAGACAGACGGACGACGTCATGGCTAGATTCCCCCGAATTTTTTTTCGGGGGAATAAAAATATATATTTTGGGTGGGGCAAAAATTCTTGTCCCTCACGTAACAAATATTGCCCCTTAAACTTATCTTGAACAAACTTGAGTCTACACCTCAAAAGGAAGCTGTATACCAAATATCAAGTCTCTGCTATAGCTGGTTCATGAGAAGATTTTAAAAACAAGAGGCCCCAGGGGGCCTTAGGCGCTCAGCGAAAGTTCCATACTGTTGAGACACAAATTTTATCAAAAGCTATTCTTAAGGTTCTACAGAGTAAATGCTGCTGATAAAATATCAAAAGATTCTGCATGATGGTTCTGAAGAAGATTTTTAAAGAATTTTCCTTGAATTGCACAAAGTAAACATTGACGCCCCCATAGTGAGCCCCAATATTGATCATAAAGACTCAATTTGAACAAACATGAATCCAACCCATACCAAGATGCTGCATACCAAATATCTAAAGATTCTGTCCACTGGTTCTGGTGAAGATTGTTTAAGATTTTTTCTTAAATTGCACTAAGTAAAAATTCACACCCCATAGTGATCCCCAATATTGAACGCAGGATTCAATTTGAAAAAACTTGAATCCGACCCATACCAAGATGCCGTATACCAAATATCAAAAGATTCTGCCCACTGGTTCTGGAGAGGAAGAGTTTTTAATAATTTTTCTATAATTCATATGGTGCCATCAGAGTTATGACCTATACTGAGCCCCCAAGGGACGAAGCCATTTCATTTGAACAAACATGAATTGCTGTATAGTAATGAACATCCACATGGAGTTTCGTGAAAATCGGACCAGTGGTTTCAGAGGAGAAGTCGTTTGAAAAATGTTCACGATGACGGACGACGATGGACAGCGATAAGTTGAGCTCCCTTTGGTGAGCTAAAAATTCCTCATATTGACTAAGTTATAATTCGGGCTCCCACAGGGAGCCCAGATATGGACCCAGGGACTTAGCTTTAACAAACTTGAATCTCACCCCCCTAAGGATGCTACACACCACATATCAAAACATTCCGACCGCTGGATCTTAAGAAGATTTTTAAAGAAAATTTCTAATTTTGAACTAAGTTACAATTCACGTTCCCACAGTGAGCCCAAATATGGACATGGCTTGAACAAACTTGAATCTCAGCACCCTACGGATGCTGCATACCAAATATCAAAACATTCCAACTGCTGGATCTTAAGAAGGAGATTTTTAAAGAAAATTCCTCATTTTGAACTAAGTTATAATTCGGGCTACCACAGTGAGCCCAAATATGAACGCAGAGACTTGGCTTGAACAAACTTGAATCTCACCCCCCTAAGCATGCTGCATACCCAATATCAAAAGATTCTGCCTGCTGGATCTGGAGAAGAAGAATTTTAATGAAATTTGCCTGAAATGCACTAAGTTCAAATTGGGGTCCTATACTGAGCCCAAATATGAACCCAGGGGGGCTGATTTGAACAAACTTGAATCAGATCCACCCCCACAATGTTGCATATCAAACATCAAAAGATTCTGCCTGCTGGATCTGGAGATGATTTTTTTTTAAGAAATTTGCCTGAAATGCACTAAGTTCGAATTTGGGCTTCTATAGTGAGCCCAAATATGAATCCAGGGGGCCGATTTGAACAAACTTGAATCAGGCCCATACCAAGATGCTGCATACCAAGTATCAAAACATTCTGCCCACTGGTTCTGGAAAAGAAGATTTTTTAATATTTTTTCTATAATTCATACGGTGCTATCAGAGTTATGCCCCATACAGAGCCCCAAGGGACGTGGCCATTTCATTTGAACAAACCTGAATTGCCATATAGTAATGAACCTCCACATGAAGTTTCGTGAAAATCAGACCAGTGGTTTCAGAGAAGTCAATTGAACAAGAGGCCCTGGGGGGGTGGGGGGGGGGGGTGGGGGGCTGAGGGCGCTCACCTGACATGGTAGCCTAAATATCAACCCAGAGAATTGATTTCAACAAGTTGCATCTGCTACTCCTAAGAAAAGCTTATACCAAATATCCAAAGATTCTGACCTGTGGATCTAATGAAAGAGTCAATGACTCTGTAGCTCAACTTGGATATGACAGGAATTAGTACTTGCTGTGACCAAGACAACTGAATAATGAATATGACAGGAATTAGTATTTGTTTTGGCACAGTCAACAATAATAAAAGAATTACAAGGTGACTGTAATGGACTACAGATTAAGACCAATCATTGTAGATTATTATTTTTGTGTGGAAATTTTCAGTCCCAAACAAAATATTTTCAGACTGAAATTTTTTCTTCTTCTTCTTAAAATTGACCAAAATGCATCAAAACACAAAAAACTAATTTCCGGATTTTGGTCCAAAATTTTCTAAGTCCCACCCGGACCCCTAATTTGCATAATTTATTCACGTGAAAAACTCTGTATTATATGTTATGTATTCCATGGTACTAAACATTCATACAAAAATTTATTCAAATCAGATCTTTCATTTGGAAGTTCTGCGCAAAAATCTGATTGCACTTAATTTTGAACAAAATGGCTGCTAGCGGCCATCTTGAATTTCAGACTGGACCCAAAAACACTCCTTCTCGTCCCACAGTGATAACAAAGGTACCCAAGAAGTTTCGTGAAGATCGGTTCATAAATACGGCCTCTAGCCCGAGCCGTATTGGGATTTGCACTCACAGTGCTGAAAGTAACACTAAATAAATCAAAGTTACCCTAATTTGCATAATTTACGCACAAGAAAAAAAACCTGTAATATATGTAATGTATCCCATGGTACTAAACATTCATACAAAATTTATTCAAATCAGAGCTTTCATATGGAAGTTCTGTACAAAAAACAGATTTCGGCATTGTCGGTACAAAATGGCTGCTGGCAGCCATCTGGAATTTGGGACTGCACCCAAAAACACTCGTTCTTGTCCCACGGTCATCACAAAGGTACCCAAGAAGTTTTGTAAAGATTGGTTCATAAATACGGCCTCCAGCCCGAGCCATAGCAGCTTGGCACTTACAGCTCTGAAAGTAACACTAAATAAATCAAAGTTAGTCTAATTTGCATAATTTACGCACGAGAAAAAAAACCCGTATTATATGTGATGTATCCCACTGCACTATACATTTATACAAAACTTTATTCAAATCAGAACTTTCATACAGAAGTTCTGTACAAAAAACTGATTTTTGCATCATCAGTACAAAATGGCCACTGGCAGCCATCTTGAATTTCAGACCACACCCAAAAACACTCGTTCCCGTCACAGAGTCATAAGAAAGGTACCCAAGAAGTTTCGTAAAGATTGGTTCATAAATACGGCCTCTAGCCCGAGCCATAGCAGCTTGGCACTTACAGCTCTGAAAGTAACACTAAATAAATCAAAGTCAGTCTAATTTGCATAATTTACGCACGAGAAAAAAACCCGTATTATATGTGATGTATCCCATGGTACTAAACATTTATACAAAACTTTATTCAAATCAGAACTTTCAAACGGAAGTTCTGTACAAAAAACTGCTTTTTGCATAATCGGTACAAAATGGCCGCTGGCAGCCATCTTGAATTTCGGACCACACCTAAAAACACTCGTCCCCGTCCCAGGGTCATAACAAAGGTACACAAGAAGTTTCGTAAAGATCGGTTCATAAATACGACCTCTAGCCCGAGCCATAGCCAATTGTTGACGTACGTACAGACGGACAGATGGACAGACGGACGACGGGCCATGACAATAGCTCAAATTTGACTTCGTCAAAGTTGAGCTAAAAATGAAAGTGTCAATGACACTGTAGCTCAACTTGTCAATACATGTACATGTTTAGTATGTGACACAGCAATGACAAACATCTAGGTAATGACCTGATAACAAATGTACATATAAAGTATTGTAACGGTCTGTACATAAATACTGGCCGTAGCCTGTAACAAATGTATAGGTAAAGTATTGTAAGGGTGGGTGACAGTCAGATGCTAAACTAGAAAAAAATCTTTTGAGTCCCAGAGTGGGTCTGACAGAACCCCAGAATATTTGTTCTCATAGCACAGTGATAACAAAGGCATCCCAAAACACACTCATTCCTGTCCCAAGGTTAAAACAAAGGTACCCAAGAAGTTTTGTGAAGATCAGTTCATAAATACAAGCTGTATAGAAGTTGTGACAAAAAACTGATTGGACCTAATTTCGGTACAAAATGGCCACTGGCAGCCATCTTGAATTTTGGACCGCACTCAGAAACACTCGTTCTCGTCCCAAGGTGATAACAAAGGTACCCAAGAAGTTTCGTGAAGGTCGGTTGATACATACAGCCTCTAGCCCGAGCAGTATTGACATGTGCACTTACAGTGTATAAGTAGCACAAAATAAATCAAAATTCATCTAATTAGCATAATTTCTGCACGAGAAAAAATCCTGTACTATATGTGATGTATTCCATGTTACTAAACATTCATACAAAAATTTATTCAAATCAGAACTTTCATACAGAAGTTCTGTACAAAAGACCGATTGCACTAATTTTGGTACAAAATGGCTGCTGGTGGCCATCTTGAATTTCGGACCAAACCCACAAACACTCGTTCTCATCCCACGGTGATAACAAAGGTACCCAAGAAGTTTCGTAAAGATCAGTTCATAAATACGGCCTCTAGCCTGAGCAGTATAGAAGTTGTGTACAAAAAAATGATTAGACATAATTTTGGTACAAAATGGCCACTGGCAGCCATCTTGAATTTTGGACCGCATTCAGAAACACTCGTTCTCATCCCAAGGTGATAACAGAGGTACCCAAGAAGTTTCGTGAAGATCGGCTGATAAATACAGCCTCTAGCCCGAGCCGTATTGACATGTTTACTTACTGTGTGTAAAAATCAAAGTTCATCTAATTTGCATAATTTCTGCACGAGAAAAAAAACCCGTATTATATGTGATGTATCCCATGGTACTAAACATTCATACAAAAAATTATTCAAATCAGCGCTTTCATATGGATGTTCTGCGCAAAAATCTGATTGCACCTAAGTTTGTACAAAATGGTTGCCAGCGGCCAACTTGAATTTCGGATCGAACCCCAAAACACTTGTTCTCGTCCCACGGACATTAACAGAGGTACCCAAGAAGTTTCGTAAAGATCGGTTTATAAGTGCGGCCTCGAGCCCGAGCCATATTGAATTGTTGACGGACAGACGGACCACTGGCCATGGCATAAGCTCAAATTTGGCTTCGCCAAAGTTAGCTAAAAATGCACTCAATGACCCCTGGGTGACCCCCTGCAACCTTGACCCATATTTTGAATCTCCATCGAGTGTCGCCTCATTTGGTGTTGGTCCCAGATCCATGTCATACCACACCTGAAATATTGGTGTGACCCACTTTCAAAACACCCCTACAGACACCCCCGATAACCCAGGAATCTGAAAAACATAGGTGGCCGAGAACTTGTGGCTGTCTATGAGCATGCCAAAAATCAACGAGATAGGGCAATTTGTTTTCGAGCTATCTTGAGGACGAAAAGTGACGAGAAAACAGAAGACAGGAGAAGAAAAAAACAAGAGGCCCCACATGGCCTTAAACGCTCACCTGACAAAGTGACTCTAAGAAGTATTTTAGGTCACCTTCACCATGTCATGCCTCATCAACATTAACTGGTTGAGTGATAGATTTTGTTTGAAGTTCAACATTTGTTACCTAAAATTAGTTTTATTTAAAATCATTGGTGTGTGGCCAATCTCCAATGATTTTTAATAAAGCAAATTTATCTCTGCAGACAAACTGGTTTAGCATGAAGCACAAACAAGGAATGTGAAGAGATAGCCTTGGACATCTCTCCCCAACTGTGGATATCTTCCATGTGCTACATGTATATATTTGCATGCAAGAAAACAAAAATTTTCACAAATTTTATTTTTTTTTATCATCATTGGAACAAGCTCAAACAGCTTATTCCAATAGGGGTATGGGAAGATCAGGTATATTTTTGAGACAGAAATGTGAATATATAAATAATGGTGTTTTTTGTGAATGATGCTGGAGAATTTTGCGTAAAGATATGGTAAATGGTTTGTTCTAGATACAGAATGATGCAAAAGTATTTAAATTTGATTAGGCAAGTTGTTCCTATAATGCATTTAAAAATTGAAGTAACTGTTTTTTTGCTGACGAACTTTTAGATGTGTGTGTGTGTGTGTGTGTGTGTGTGTGTGTGTGTGTGTGTGTGTGTTTGTGTGTGTGGGGTGGGGGGTGGGGGGGGGGGGGGGGGGTCAGGGGGGGGGGGGGGGGTAAGAGTGTTCTTGCAAACAAAATTCCTGAATAAATGGAAAATTTTATTTTTTGTGTGAAAGACATAGTGCGTGAATGTTGATTGGAACAAGCTTAGAGAGCTCATTTTAATGTGAAGTCATAAAGCTGTGTTTTACGTACGAAATTCTGGAATAACTAAAAAAATTGCTTATTTGACTCAAAAAGCATGGTGTGCGACCTCTCATTGGAATGAGCTCAAAAAGCTCATTCCAATGGGGTATTTACAAGCGATAAGTACATGTATGTTTAAGAGACAAAAATTAAAATTTGAATAGCAATTTTTGCGAAGAATGCTGACAAGTTTTGGCAGTTATGCTGGTAAAAAGGTAAGATATGCAAAGTGGTTGTTTTTTAGAGGCGACATTTAATTAAGGGGAATTAACCCTTGATTACTGAGGTAACTTCTAAAAGTACTGAAATTTCATGAAGCAATGTGAATAACAGACAACAGTTGCCTAAAAATTTCATGAATAAGTAAAATTTTTATTCCTTTGTCTCGAAAACATGGCATATGACCTTTGTTGGAATGAGCTGAATGCGTGTGTTCCAATGAGGGGTCATAAAATTTGAATGAAGATTTGTGTGAATAATGCATTAGTACTGCTAGATTTGGGTAAACGGTTCACCCTGGATACCACCCCTTCTATAGTAGATCTTTTCTGCAAATTTTGTCTAAGATTCTATCAACTTTACAAATAAATATGTTCATGAATCACAATCAGATCCACCCTACAATGTTGCATACCAAATATCAAAAGATTCTGCCTGCTGGATCTGGAGAAGAAGATTTTTTAAGAAATATGCCTGAAATGCACTAAGTTAAAATTTGGGCTCCTATACGGAGCCCAAATATAAACCCAGGGGGCCGATTTGAACAAACTTGAATCAGATCCACCCCACAATGTTGCTTACCAAATATGAAAAGATTCTGAAGCTGGATCTGGAGAAGAAGATTTTTTAAGAAATTTGCCTGAAATGCACTAAGTTCGAATTCGAGCTTCTATAGTGAGCCCAAATATGAAACTAGGAAGCCGATTTGAACAAACTTGAATCAGATCCACCCCACAATGTTGCATACTAAATATCAAAAGATTCTGCCTGCTGGATCTGGAGAAGAAGATTTTTTGATAAATTTGCCCGAAATGCACTAATTGCGAATTCGGGCTTCTATATTAAGCCCAAATATGAATCCAGGGGGCCGATTTGAACAAACTTGAATCAGATCCACCCCGCAATGTTGCATACCAAATATGAAAAGATTCTGCCTGCTGGATCTGGAGAAGAAGATTTTTGAAGAAATTTGCCTTAAATGCACTAAGTGCGAATTCGGGCTTCTATATTAAGCCCAAATATGAATCCAGGGGGCCGATTTGAACAAACTTGAATCAGATCCACCCCGCAATGTTGCATACCAAATATCAAAAGATTCTGCCTGCTGGATCTGGAAAAGATGATTTTTTAAGAAATTTGCCTGAAATGCACTAAGTTCGAATTCGAGCTTCTATAGTGAGCCCAAATATGAATCTAGGAAGCCGATTTCAACAAACTTGAATCAGATCCACCCCACAATGTTGCATACCAAATATGAAAAGATTCTGCCTGCTGGATCTGGAGAAGAAGATTTTTTAATAAATTTGCCCGAAATGCACTAAGTCCGAATTCAGGCTTCTATATTAAGCCCAAATATGAATCCAGGGGGCCGATTTGAACAAACTTGAATCAGATCCACCCCGCAATGTTGCATACCAAATATCAAAAGATTCTGCCTGCTGGATCTGGAGAAGAAGATTTTTGAAGAAATTTGCCCGAAATGCACTAAGTTTGAATTCGAGCTTCTATAGTGAGCCCAAATATGAATCCAGGGGGCCGATTTGAACAAACTTGAATCAGATCCACCCCGCAATGTTGCATACCAAATATCAAAAGATTCTGCCTGCTGGATCTGGAGAAGATGATTTTTTAAGAAATTTGCCTGAAATGCACTAAGTTCGAATTCGAGCTTCTATAGTGAGCCCAAATATGAATCTAGGAAGCCGATTTGAACAAACTTGAATCAGATCCACCCCACAATGTTGCATACCAAATATCAAAAGATTCTGCCTGCTGGATCTGGAGAAGAAGATTTTTTAATAAATTTGCTTGAAATGCACTAAGTTAAAATTTGGGCTCCTATACTGAGCCCAAATATAAACCCAGGGGGCCGATTTGAACAAACTTGAATCAGATCCACCCCACAATGTTGCTTACCAAATATGAAAAGATTCTGCCTGCTGGATCTGGAGAAGAAGATTTTTTAAGAAATTTGCATGAAATGCACTAAGTTCAAATTCGAGCTTCTATAGTGAGCCCAAATATAAATCTAGGAAGCCGATTTGAACAAACTTGAATCAGATCCACCCCACAATGTTGCATACCAAATATCAAAAGATTCTGCCTGCTGGATCTGGAGAAGAAGATTTTTGAAGAAATTTGCCTGAAATGCACTAAATTCGAATTCGAGCTCCTATAGTGAGCCCAAATATGAATCTAGGGAGCCGATTTGAACAAACTTTAATCAGATCCACCCTACAATGTTGCATACCAAATATCAAAAGATTCTGCCTGCTGGATCTGGAGAAGATTTTCAAAGAAATTTGCCTGAAATGCAGTAAGTTCAAATTTGGGCTCCTATACTGAGCCCAAATATAAACCCAGGGGGCCGATTTGAACAAACTTGAATCAGATCCACCCCACAATGTTGCATACCAAATATCAAAAGATTCTGCCTGCTGGATCTGGAGAAGAAGATTTTTAAGAAATTTGCCTGAAATGCACTAAGTTCGAAATCGGGCTCCTATACTGAGCCCAAATATGAACCCAGGGGGCCGATTTGAACAAACTTGAATCAGATCCACCCTACAATGTTGCATACCAAATATCAAAAGATTCTGCCTGCTGGATCTGGAGAAGAAGATTTTTTAATGTTTTTCCCATTGCCTACAGTGTTAAAAAGTGCTGACTCAGCACTTTTTCAAAGTCCCGAAACTGTACCCTATGATAAAACCGATGGCAATTTTTTTTTACCAATCCTTTCTGTTGGTCCTAAGGAAGCTGCACACCAAATAAAAATTCTCAGTGCCGTGCAGTTTTGGAGATATGGGCGTTTTAAATTTTTTCTATTTTTAGCTCCTGCGGTTCCCACGGGGCTGCGGGAAAAAATTTTTTTGCATAAATCAAGTACTCATGACCCAATAAGCCCTCACATAAAATTTGGTTCAAATCAGCCTCTCGGTTTGGAAAATAGAAATTTTGGGCGGGGCAAAAAATTTTGCCCCTCTCATAACAACGCCAAGTATAGCCCCACAAACTTCTCTTGAACAAATCTGAGTCTACACCTCAAAAGGAAGCTGCACACCAAATATCAAGTCTCTGCTGGTTCATGAGAAGAAGATTTACAAAGATTTTGGTGCCCCTTGGGGGCGTGGCACCACCCAGGAGGAGGGGCAACTTCATTTGAACAAATCTGAATTGGCATTAGGTAATAAACATTTAGCCAACATTTGAATAAAATTGGGCTAGTGGTTTAGGAGGAGAAGTCGATAATGTAAAGTTAACGCCGGACGACGACGACGACGGACGACGGACGGAAAGTGATTAGTAAAGCTCCCCTTGAGCTTCGCTCAGGTGAGCTAAAAAGAAACTGTGCAAAAACAATAGTCTGTTTTTCACATAGACTAATTATCAACTTATCGTCCGGAAACCAATTGTTTACAATTTGCTATGTGAAGGGTCACTGTGACCTTCACCTTTGACCTTGTGATTCCGAGATAAATAGGGTTCTTTCTTGCACCAATGCCAACCTACCTATGACGTTTCATGAACATAGGTGGAACCATTGTCAAATTATCATCTGGAAACCAATTATTTACGATTTATTATGTTCAAGGTCACTGTGACTTTGGCCTTTGACCTAGCGAGTCCAATATAAATAGCGGTCTTCCACTCACCTAGGCCACCCTACCTATGAAGTTTCATGAATGTGGTTCAAACCATTATCAAGTTATTGTTCGGAAACCAACTGTTTACGATTTACGATGTTGAAGGCCACTGTGACCTCGATTTTTCACCTAGCAAGTCTAAAATAAATAGGGTTCTTCCTCTCACTTATGCCAATCCACCTATGAAGTTTCATGAACATGGGTCGAACCATTATCAAGTTATCATCCGGAAACCGATTGTTTTGATTTACGATGTTGGAGGTCACTGTGACCTTGACCTTTCACCTAGCGAGTCCAAAATAAATAGGGTTCTTCCTCTCACTGATGCCAACCTAACTATGAAGTTTCATGAACATGGGTCGAACCATTATCAAGTTATCATCCGGAAACCGATTGTTTTGATTTACGATGTTCACGGTCACTGTGACCTTGACCGTTGACCTAGGGAGACCGAAATAAATAGGGTTCTTCCTCTCACAAAGGCCAACCTACATATGAAGTTTCATGAATGTGGGTTGAACCGTAGTCATGTTATCATCCGGAAACCAATTGTTCACAATTTACTATGTTCAAGGTCACTGTGAACTTGACCTTTGACCATGCAAGTCAAAATTAATAGGGTTCTTCCTCTCATCGATACCAACCTACCTATGAAGTTTCATAAACATGGGTTGAACCATTATCAAGTTATCATCCGGAAACCAAATGTTTATGCCCGCCCGCCATTCATTAAACTATAAGTCGTGTTTGACTTCGTCAAACCTGAATCAGACCCACTCCAAGATGCTGCATACAAAATATCAAAAGATTCTGCCCATTGGTTCTGGAGAAGATTTTTAAAAAAATTTCCTAAATTGCACCAAGTAAAAATTCACACCCCCATTGTGAGCCCCAATATTGGTTGAGGGACTCGATCTGAACAAACTTGAATCAGACCCATACCAAGATGCTGAATACCAAATATCAAAAGATTCTGCCCATTGGTTCTGGAGAAGATTTTTAAAGAATTTTTCTTAATTGTTGGTTGGTTGTTAACGTCACATATTTATGCACCATGGCTAATCATGACACAACATGGAGATGAAGTCAAGTGTAGTCAATCATTGATCTACATGTTGCCCATTTTAGAGGACTTTCACCCCAAGCATTGGTGACTGGGTCCTATTTTACTAGTAAAGCGGAACTGGTTTACCACAGTAAACAAGTGCTGCTTACTTCCCGGGGTTCCCACGGGGAGAATTTTTCTTAAACTGCACTAAGTAAAAATTCACGCCCCCATAGTGAGCCCCAATATTGGTTGAGGGACTCGATTTGAACAAACTTGATCAGACCCATACCAAGATGCTGCATACAGTTAAATTGCACTAAGTAAAAAATTCACACCCCCATAGTGTTCCCCAATATTGAACAGGGGATTCAATTTGAACAAACTTGAATCAGACCCATACCAAGATTATACCAAATATCAAAAGATTCAGCCCACTGGTTCTGGAGGAGATTTTTCCTTAAATTGCACTAAGGAAAAATTCATGCCCCTATAGGGAGCCCCAATATTGATCAAGGGACTCGATTTGAACAAACTTGAATCAGACCCATACCAAGATGCTGCATACCAAATATCAAAAGATTCTACCCACAGGTTCTGGAGTAGAAGATTTTTTAATAAATTTTCTATAATTCATATGGTGCTATCAGAGTTATGCCCCTTACAGAGCCCCCAAGGGATGTGGCCACTTCATTTGAACAAACCTGAATTGCCATATAGTAATGAACATCCACATGAAGTTTCGTGAAAATCGGACCAGTGGTTTCAGAGGAGAAGTCGTTTGAAAAATGTTCACGGCGACGGATGGCAAGTGATAAGTTGAGCTCCCTTCGGTAAGCTAAAAACTGATTGGACCTAATTTCGGTACAAAATGGCCACTGGCAGTCATCTTGAATTTTGGACCGCACCCAGAAACACTCGTTTTCGTCCCAAGGTGATAACAAAGGTACCCAAGAATTTTCGTGAAGATTGGTTCATAAATACAGACTCTAGCCCAAGCCGTATTGACATGTCCACTTATTGTGTATAAGTAGCACTGAATAAATTAAAATTCATCTAATTTGCATAATTTCTGCACGAGAAAAAAACCTGTATTATATGTGATTTATTACATGTTACTAAACATTCATACAAAAATGTATTCAAATCAGAACTCTCAAACAGAAGTTCTGAACAAATGAAAGTGTCAATGACACTGCAGCTTAACTTGTGTGTTGTTTGATGAAAAGGATAATGTTCAATGTTCAATGTTTATGAAAGGATTATGAAATAAGACAAGAATTGTGATAATTGGGAATATGTTCATTTCTGTTCCCTGTATGCTATGTTTTTGATAAAAATAACATGAGGTGTACATTGTACTAAAGAGCTGAGGGGAGGGTTAATATGACCTCACAGTTAATGTATGTGGCCTTCACTGTTAATGTATGTGGCCCTCACAGTTAATGAATGTCAACGAAAGTTACCAAGTTACAGCGAAATTATTCCAAAACAAGTCATCCTATCAAGTTACATTGAAATTCCTTCATAAATACGGCCTGTAGACTGTGCTAAAGGTTTTCGGGCTTCTGGACCCTGTAGCCGTCAGTTTCCCAATTGCATCCAAAGGAGACGCTCTCATCTCGACATTATATGAAGTCAACCTACCAAGTTACAATGAAATCCCTTCATAAATATGACCTGTAGACTGTGCTAAAGGTTTTTGGGCTTTGGGCTAAAAGGGGCTGTTCTCATCTAGACATTATATGAAGTCAACCTACCAAGTTACAATGAAATCCCTTCATAAATATGAACTGAAGACTGTATTAAAAGTTTAAAGACTTTGGGCTCGGGCAGCCATCATGGTTGAATGATCGCAACCAAAAGGGGACATTCTCATCTGGGTATCATCTGGAGTGATCCTACGAAGTTACAAGTGAAATCCCTTCATAAATATGACCTGTAGACTGTGCTAAAGGTTTTTGGGCTTTGGGCTCAGGCAGCAATCATGGTTCAGTGATCGCAACCAAAAGGGGACATTCTCATCTGGGCATCATCTGGAGTGATCCTACGAAGTTACAATGAAATCCCTTCATAAATATGGCCTGCAGACTGTGCTCAAGGTTTTCGGGCTTCAGGTCGCTGAAGCTGTCTCAGTTGATCAATCACGACCAAAAGGGGACATCATCCAGGCATTACACTGAAATCCTTCCATAAATATGACCTATAGACTATGCTAAAGGTTTGGGGGTTTTGGGCTCGGCCAGCCATCAAGGCTGAATGATCGCGACCAAAAGGGGACGTCCTCATCTAGACATTATTTGGAGTCATCCAACCAAGGTACAATGAAATCCTTTCATAAATATCACCTGTAGACTGTGCTAAAGGTTTTCGGGCTTCAGACCCCTGTAGCCGTCACAGTTGCCTAGTGGTGTCTAAAAGGGGCTGTTCTCATCTAGACATTATATGAAGTCAACCTACCAAGTTACAATGAAATCCCTTCATAAATATGAACTGAAGACTGTATTAAAAGTTTAAAGACTTTGGGCTCGGGCAGCCATCATGGTTGAATGATCGCAACCAAAAGGGGACATTCTCATCTGGGTATCATCTGGAGTGATCCTACGAAGTTACAATGAAACCCCTTCATAAATATGACCTGTAGACTGTGCTCAAGTTTTTCGGGCTTCGGGCACCTGTAGCCATCACAGTTGACCAATCACGACCAAAAGGGGACTTTCTCATGTAGACATTATATGGAGTCAATCTACCAAGTTACAATGAAATCCTTCTATAAATACGACCTACAGACTATGCTAAAGGTTTTTGGGCTCGGGCAGCCATCAAGGATGAATGATCGCGACCAAAAGGGGACGTTCTCATCTAGACATTATTTGGAGTCATTCTACCAAGCTACAATGAAATCCCTTCATAATTATGACCTGTAGACTGTTCTAAAGGTTTTCGAGCTTCAGGCCCCTGTAGCTGACACAGTTGCATAATCAAATCCAAAAGGGGACATTCTCATCTAGACATTATATGAAGTCAAACATACCAAGTTACATTGAAATCCCTTCATAAATATGACCTGTAGACTGCGCTAAATGGCTTCAAGCTCGGGCAGCGATCATGGTTGAACGGTCGCAACCAAAGGGGGACAATCTCATCTGGGCATCATCTGGCGTGATCCTACGAAGTTACAATGAAATCCCTTCATAAATGTGACCTGTAGACTGTGCTCAAGGTTTTCTAAACATCATAAGGAGTCATCCTACCAAGTTACAATGAAATTCCTCCAAATTATACATGACCTGCAGACTGTGCTAAAAGTTTTTGGGTTTCAGGCTTGGGCAGCCATCACGGTTGACAGATCATGCCCAAAAGGGGACGTTCTCATCTAGGCATTATACAGAGGCATCCTACCAAGTTACAATGAAATCCCTTCATAAATACGACCTGTAGACTGTGCTAATGGCTTTCGGGTTTTGGGCTCGGGCAGCCATACCGGTTGACCGATCGCGACCAAAAGGGGACGTTCTCATCTAGACATGACCCCAAACCTGCATATGAAATTTTGTGACGATCAGACAAGAATTGCAGGGTGTAGCCTGTGCTAAAGGAAAATGTGAACAGACTCACAGACTAACAGACTTCCGCAAGCGTGATGGCAATAGCTCATCTTGACTTTGTCAAGTTAAGCTAAAAACAGATTGCTCTAATTTTGGTACAAAATGGCTGCTGGTGGCCATCTTGAATTTCCGACCACACCCAAAAACACTTGTTCTCATTCCACGGTGATAACAAAGGTACCCAAGAAGTTTCGTAAAGATCAGTTCATAAATACAGCCTCCAGCCTGAGCAGTATAGAAGTTGTGTACAAATGAAAGTGTCAATGACACTGCAGCTTAACTTGTGTGTTGTTTGATGAAAAGGATAATGTTCAATGTTTATGAAAGGATTATGAAATATGGCAAGCATTGTGATAATTGGGAATAGTGCTGCCGCGGTTATCCGGGTAAATGGTTAACCTGTGGTTAAAACTTTGACCGGTCAAGAAAATGTTTTAACCGGTTAACCTTACATTCACTATACTCATCGTATGTCAGCGACTCCGTGTATAAGTCGCCCCCGTGTATAAGTCTGATTAAGTCGCACCCCAAACTCACACTTGGAATTCCTCCATTTTGCCTAAAGCCCATGTATAAGTCGTACCCTTATTTTTAAACATATGCAGTCAAAAAGAATTAGTTGCAAGTTACGTTTTGCCAATTTGGGATGCAACGGAAATAGGTAAGTTTTCACGAGTTACCACGTGGTGAATAAGATAAAAGAATAAAGGAAATTATTATTAAAGATTTAAAAAAATACTCGCATTTATTTGTTTTTCGTTGTTTGTTTATCACCCCAGTGTCTTTCTTCATCCCTGTCAAGAAAATCCAACGCTCGTAGTCATTTGTGACTCAAACTTCATAGTTTCAGAATCAGAGCACCATTTGCGCCGCTGTTGTGATTAAGTCGTTTTTTCCGGAACGCGAGAGTGTTCCGGAAAAAACAATAAAAATACAACAAATGCGCAGGTTACAGCGCAAATTATTTTCAAATTGTTGTCCCACTTAAGCATTGTTGGTGCTATTGAAACTAACTTTACCTGGTGCATGTGTGCGTAATTTATAACCGGACATTACACATCAGTGAATGGGAGTTCAGGGAATAAATAAATACGTCTCTCCAGGTATTGCTGGCAAACACTTAATGTGTTATTATTTATTTTTTCGTTGTTATTTTGATGATTTTGTATTTTTTATGGTTTCATCCATATTGGCCCCACAAACCTGTTGATTTCCGGTACACACACTGATGTAAACACATGGGCGATTGAACAACAACGACTAAATAGAATACTTCTTTATTATTATTTATGGTCAATGTAAATAACATTGGCCGGCCCGATATAATAGTTACAGTTGAAACAAGAACACACTACAAATATAGGTACCTTAAATGTGGTTAACCACGGTTAACCACGGTCAAACACGCTGGTTAACCGGTCAGAAAAGTCTTAACCGCGGCAGCACTAATTGGGAATAAGTTCATTTATGTTCCCTGTATGCTATATTTTTGATAAAAATATATGAGGTGTACACTGTACTAAAGAGCTGAGGGGTGGGTTAATATGTATGACCTCACAGTTAATGTATGTGGCCCTCACAGTTAACGCATATCAACAAAAATTACCAAGTTACAGTGAAATTATTCCAAAACAAGTCATCCTATCTAGTTGCATTGAAATCCCTTCATAAATATGGCCTGTAAACTGTGCTCAAGGTTTTCGGGGCCCTGTAGCCGTCAGTTTCCCAATTGCGTCCAAAGGGGACGTTCTCATCTAGACATTATATGAAGTCAACCTACCAAGTTACAATGAAATTCCTCAATAAATATGATCTGTAGACTGTGCTAAAGGTTTTCGGGTTTGGGGCTCGGGCAGTCGTCACGGTTGGCAGATCACACCCAAATGGGGAAATTATCATCTAGACCTCATAAGGAGTCATCCTACCAAGTTACAATGAAATCCCTCCTTATTAAGCATGACCTGCAGACTGTGCTAAAAGTTTTGGGGTTTCGGGCTTGGGCAGCCATCACGGTTGACAGATCATGCCCAAAAGGGGACGTTTTCAGCTAGGCATTATACAGAGGCATCCTACCAAGTTACAATGAAATCCCTTCATAAATACGACCTATAGACTGTGCTAATGGTTTTCAGGTTTTGGGCTCGGGCAGCCACACCGGTTGACTGATCGCGACCAAAAAGGGGACGTTCTCGTCTAGGCATGACCCCAAACCTGCATACAAAATTTTGTGACGATCAGACAAGAACTGAGGGGTGTAGCCAGTGCTAAAGGAAAATGTGAACAGACTAACAGACTTCCGCACGCGTGATGGCAATAGCTTATCTTGACTTGGTCAAGTTAAGCTAAAAACTGATTAGATGTAATGTTGGTACAAAATGGCCACTGCCAGGCATCTTGAATTTCGGACCACACCCAGAAACACTCGTTCTCATCCCAAGGTAATAACAAAGGTACCCAAGACGTTTCTTGAAGATCGGTTCATAAATACAGCCCCTAGTCCGAGCCATATTGACATGTGTACTTACTGTGTGTAAGTAGCACTGAAAAAATGAAAGTTCATCTCATTTGCATAATTTCTGCACGAAAAAAAGCCCCGTATTATATGTGATGTATCCCATGGTACTCAACATTCACAAAAAAAAAAGTATTCAAATCGGCGCTTTCATATGGAAGTTCTGCACAAAAATCTGACTGCACCTAATTTTGTACAAAATGACTGCCAGTGGCCATCTTGAATTTTGGACTGGACCCAAAAAACACTCGTTCTTGTCCCACGGTGATACCAAAGGTACCCAAGAAGTTTCGTAAAGATCAGTTCATAAATACGGCCTCTAGCCCGAGCCGTATTGGCATTTGCACTTACAGTGCTGAAAGTAACACTAAATACATCAAAGTTAGTCCAATTTGCATAATTCACACATAAGAAAAAAAAACGTATTATATGTGATGTATCCCATGGTACTAAATATGCATACAAAAAACATTTTCAAATCGGAGCTTTCATATGGAAGTTCTGTGCAAAAATCTGATAGCACCTAATTTTGTACAAAATGGCTGCAAGAGGCCATCTTGAATTTCAGACCGGACCCCAAAACACCCGTTCTTGTCCCACGGTGATAACAAAGGTACCCAAGAAGTTTTGTAAAGATCGGTTCATAAATACGGCCTCTAGACCGAGCAGTATTGAATTTTTGACGGACAGATGATGGATGACTGGCCATGGCATAATCTCAAAGTTGAGCTAAAAAAAATGTGATCAAAGTCTGAATTGGGCCCTTAAGGTTTAAACAAGGTTGAATTGACCGAATTCTTCATTGTAGTATGGGAAAATACAGCTGCATGAAATTTTGATATTTTTACATCTGTTTGTTGGGGGGGTGGGGGGGGGTGGGGGGTGGGGGGGGGGGGGGGGGGTTAATAGTCAACTCAGAAGCCTATTCAGAATTGAGGGGCTAGATCAGAATTTTAGCAGCCAAATTTACACTGGCTTTTACAGAGGCGAATGGGAGCAAAATGGAGGCAAGTGGAAAATTGCTCACTTCAAAAAAATTTTGCGCGAGTGTAAAATGTGAGGAAAGTGATTTTGATTGAGTGTTGATTTCAATGTTTAACTTCAACTGACAAGCTAGGGCCCTGCGAATCGGGAAATTTATGTTCGAATCGAATCTCGAATCGAATCGGGACTGATGTCGACATCGAATCGAATCTCGAATCGAATCGGGATAAACTCGAGAAATAATTATAACTGGCATTATCTTGTGCAGAGATGTCCGGAAAGCACTGCGAGAAGATATCGTTGACATAACTTGACAACTTGGCGTTGTTTTAATTTTCTTTCTCGTTGAATGGCCATCCAGATGTTCACTTGGCCCGACAATAAATTCAAGACATAAATATGGACAAATTAAGGTGTTACTGCCCAGAGACATTTAAGACAAACCACTAAATTGAAACATGAGACTTAAAAGCACAAATGTAATACAAGTGGCACATTAATTTCCATGGGTTGAAGTCAGCTACAGCCGCTAACTTCAGGTACGTTAGCATGCCTAAATACATTATTGTTATGTTTAGTTGTTTTGTATTATCAGAATTTGGGTCTTGTAGATTTCGGTCCGTTCTCTATTCAATAACACAGTATACATCAAAAGCAGCGAAGGCGTTAAACTGTGTTAGTTTCTGCATTAGTTAACTCGAATAGTGACGCAGTGCTCATTCACACAAATTGCTTTTACTTCTTTCCAACTTCCAAGTACCAACTCCGAACAATGCAAAGAAACTACAAAGGTTTTCCTCCCACAGTTTTCTAACACAATAATGGAAGCGCTCCAGGCGACATGTCTCCATTATTGTGTTAGAAGATTCCGGGACTGGGAGCAGGCCTTAGGCCCATAGCTGGATATTTCGGTTGTATAGATGGGCGTGAACAGGTTACAACTTGGACAGAGCCGCTGAGCAAACGGGATTCCGCGAATAACTCTCACACGAATTCCTGGAAATCTATAAATAGCGAAGTTGCGGTGAGTGGTTTTCTGGGAATCTGAAACTGAAAGTGAAACGACAGAATTTTGCAATGAATTTGACTATTTTCCTGATAGAAACATTAAAACTAGAAGAGTTCGCTCCTTATTTCAACTTATGTCGACATTGTCGAACACTGATTCATTTTCCTCGAAGCTTCGTTTGACTAACGAATCGGCAAACTATTCGAGATCGATATACGAATACCAAAGCGATGTCGACATCGAATCGAATACTCGAAGCTTCGCAGGGCCCTATGACAAGCGTCCTTCAAAACACATCTATGAATACAACTGAACACGGATGGAAATTCTGACGGTGAAAATTTATGTAACCAACTAAAATTAGGTCTGGATTTTAAATGGCAGATTATTAAAATCGTGGAAATGGATGCGTAAATTCCAAATTGGGCACATTAATTGGTGTCACTGGTGAATTGGAGCAACAGGTGTTATGTGTATAAAAGAAAATAAGGAACGGGACAACATTCTTCATGTCTTTTGGTAAAAAAAACTTAAAAAATACAGAAGTATTAAAACGTTTCTCGGATCTCGAAATGGACACAATTTATTTATCTGAACATGCGTGTTAATTTTGTGGCGGAAGTAAGCTCTGGGCGAGTTGTCAATGTACCACCCTCTTACTGTTAGCGAGTCATGTGAACTACTGTGTGTCATGTTCGTTCGCTTCAAATTGTGATTCTTGAAAATTTCCCAACATCAAAACTTAATTGAATGTTTCTGTTGACGCAACTCAAAAGAATGAAAACACACCCAAGAATAGGGGAGAGCGATTATTCGCGCACCTTGGAAATTTTTGCGTGAGTGATGGTGCACGAGAACGATCGCGTGCCTTTCACACGCGTCATTGCTTTTATTACTAGGTCCATCCCTGCCCTGGGTAAGGTTAGCATTTATTTGGTAAGATGTGACAGCCCTGTTCAGTAAAAATTTGATTTTGATTCAATGTCTCTTTCTTCATGTCATTTGATCATTAGAGCAACACAAGTTCGTCTTCCACTGAACTCGGGCCAAAGTTCACTTCTTTGGCATTTCTACAGACATTCATTGAAGTAAAGTATGAAATTCATTCCAAAATACTGGATCTCAGATAAGTTTTGTTTACATTTCAATTCAAAAGATGTAGATAAAATGCAAATCATCACAGATCCAAGTTTTGCATACTCTAGTGCACTACAGATAAGAGTGCATTAGCAATGAAATAAACAGAACTTCAAACACAGTAACCCTCACATCCTCTGAAAAAAATGAAGACATAATTTGAGTTCTCATACATCTGGAACATAAGAAAAGGGTGCGAAAACATTTATTTATTCATTTATTGGTGTATAAGGTCACATATTTTTGCACAATGGCTAATCATGACCACAAAATGAGTATCAACTCATTATCAGGGGTGAGCGTAATAAGCCATGTTGCCCATTTCAGAGAGGATTTGCACCTCCCAATTCTTGTCCCTCCCGTAACAACAAATATTGCCTCTCAAACTTCTCTTGAACAAACTTGAGTCTACACCTCAAACGGAAGCTGTATCCCAAATATCAAGTCTCTGCTACAGTTGGTTCATGAGAGGATTTTAAAAATGAATGTGTCAATAACACTGTAGCTCAACTTGACAGACTTGAAATGGTAAATTTGAAGATCATTGGTTCCAAATGTTATTTGGTGAAACTTCAACATAACAGCACTGTGTGGGCCAATGTCAGAGCAATCCATGCGTTTTAAATGTAAACTGTAAGGCTAGCTAAAGGAAGAATGTTGATACACAAATGCAGTAAGTTCGGAGGTCATTGTAAACAGCAACTTTTTTTCACAGTGATGAATCTACATGTAGAGGTTTTGCCTAGTGAGCACGCCAAATCCAAAAACAATCCTACTGATAAATGTGCCCTGTTGGTCATGTCAAAAGAGAATGTAAATGCATAAATGCAATCGATTCAAAGATTGTTTCTGACAGCCACAGTTTTTTTTTTATAGATGCTCCTATCTGTCACCCGAATGAGAATACGAAGTTTCAAAACAACCCGATAATGAATGTGCCCTCTGAGGCATGCCAAAGGAAGATGTTAATACACAAATGCACTAAGTTTGATGGTCCTGGCTGGTGGCAATGGTCTTATCTTTTTTATGGAAATTCATAAATATACCCTGCAGAGAGTGCAAAAGGGATAAGTTGCTACAAAACTGCACTTTAAAGTCTAAAGGCTGGTGCCAACAAAAATTTTTTATGGAAATCAAAAGAAATCAACAGCTAACATCCATAAGCCACCCAAAATATGCATACCAAGTTTCAAGCGATACTATCATAAATGTGCCCTGTAGGGCATGCCAGAGGAATATACTGATGCCTGAATATACTAAGTTCAAAGGCCGTTGCCAGGGCAATAGTTTTTTTGATGGAAATGGAAGAAAATTGATAGCTAGAGGTCACCTCAAACAAGCATATAAAGTTTGAAATTGATCTGCTTATAAATGTGCCCTGCAGGGTGTGCCAAAGGGAAATATTGATGCAAAAGTGAACTAACTTCATCAAAGGTCATTGCCAGTGGCAACATTTTTTGACGGAAATGGAAGATAATCGACAACTCCCATCTAGAGGTAACCCCAAACAAGCATATCAAGTTTCAAACTGATCTGATCATAAATGTGCCCTGTAGGGTTTGCCAAAGGAATATATTGATGCCTGACTAAACTAAGTTCAAAGCTTGTTGCCAACGGCAGCATTTTTTGCCGGAAGTGAAGAAAATCAATTGCCCCCATCTAGAGGTCATCCCAAATAAGCATACCAGGTTTCAAAGAAAGAAATCTGATTATAAATGTGCCCTGTAGGGTGTGCCAAAGGGAAATATTGAGGTCTGACTAAACTGAGTTCAAAGGCTGTTGGCAGCGGTAACATTTTTTGACAGAAATGGAAGAAAATCGAGAGCTCCCATCTAGAGGTCATCCCAAACAAGCATACCAAGTTTCAAAGTGATCTGATCATAAATGTGACCTGTGCAGTGTGTAAAAGGAAACTGTGTACGTGCAAGCGGACGCCGACGGACGAGACGTGACGGCAATAGCTCAACTCGATTTTGTCAAGTTGACCTAAAAATTGAGGGTTTTTTGGTCCCACCCCCTCCTCACTATGAGCAGAAACCCAATTTAAAGAAAAACACAATTTGAAGAAAAACCCAAATGCCCCTATATAACCACTACTCAAGTGAAATTTCATTAAAATGTGGCAAGTGGTTTGGGAGAAAAGACCCAAACACTACCTTCACAACAGACAAAAAGTGATCAGAATAGCTCACCCTCTCTTTCAGTCCGGTGAGCTAAAAATGTGATCGAAGTGTGAAATAGGCCCTTAAGGTTTAAACAAGGTTGAATTGACCGAATTCTTCATGGTACTATGGGAAAATACTCCTGCATGAAATTTTGATATTTTTACAACTATGTGGTTTTTTGTTTTTGTTTTTGTTTTTTTTTTTTTTTTTTGGGGGGGGGGGGGAGGGGGGGAGGGGGTATTAGTCAACTTAGAAGCCTATTTAGAATTCAGGAGCCAGATCAGAATTTTAGCAGCCACATTTACACTGGCTTATATTACTAGCTCCATCCATGCCCTGGGTAAGGTTAGCATTTATTTGGGAGGATGTGAAAGCCTTGTTTGCTGAAAATTTTATTTCAATTCAATGTCACTTTCTTCATGTCATTTGATCATAAGAGCAACACAAGTTCGTCTTCCACTAAACTCAGGCCAAAGTTCACTTCTTTGGCATTTCTACAGACATTCATTAAGTAAAGAATGAAATTCATTTCGAAATACTGGATCTCAGATAAGTTTTGTTTACATTTCAATTCAAACGATGTAGGTAAAAAGCAAATCATCACAGATCCACCAAGTTTTGCACACTCTGGTGTATTACGGATAAGAGTGCATTACCAATGAAATAAACAGAACTTCAAACACAGTAACCCTCAAATCCTCTGAAAAAAATGAAGACATAATTTTAGAGTTCTCCTACATCTGGAACATAAGAAGGCAGTTGAGGAACCTGCATTGAAACCTGGCCTCTATTTCTAGCTGGAAAATACACATCAACTTTGGTTGAAATCAAATAATCCAAACTGGAGTTATCAGTCGGAAACCAATTGTTTACAAACAGATGGATGGACCGACAGATGGACAGACGAAAGGAGGGGGGGTACGTGAGTTTAATTGAAAGTGTCAATGACACTGTAGCTTAACTTGTGTGTTGTGTTCGATGAAAAAGATAATGTTCAATGTATTGTTTATGAAAGGATTATGAAATAAGACAAGAATTGTGATAATTGGGAATATGTTCATTTCTGTTCCCTGTATGCTATGTTTATGATAAAAATTTATATGAGGTGTACACTGTACTAAAGAACTGAGGGGTGGGTTAATATGACCTCACAGTTAATGCATGTGGCCCTCACAGTTAACGTATATCAACGAAAGTTACCAAGTTACAGTGAAATTATTCCAAAACGAGTCATCCTATCAGGTTTCATTAAAATCCCTTCATATATATGGCCTGTAGTCTCTGCTAAAGGTTTTTGGGCTTCAGGCCCCTGTTGTCGTCAGTTTCCCAATTGCGTCCAAAGAAGACGTTCTCATCTAGACATTATATGAAGTCAACCTACCAAGTTGCAATGAAATCCCTTCATAAATATGACCTGTAGACTGTGCTAAAGGTTTTTGGGCTTTGGGCTCTGGCAGTCATCATGGTTGAATGATCGCAACCAAAAGGGGACATTCTCATCTGGGCATCATCTAGAGTGATCCTACTAAGTTACAATGAAATCCCTTCATAAATTTGACCTGTAGACTGTGCTCAAGGTTTTTGGGCTTCGGGCCCCTGAAGCCGTCACAGTCGACCAATCACGACCAAAAGGGATGTCATCATCTAGGCATTATATAGAGTCAAACTTACGGGTTACAATGAAGTCCTTCCATAAATATGATCAATAGACTATGCTAAAGGTTTTGGGTTCGGGCAGCCATCAAGGCTCAATGATCGTGACTAAATGGGGACGTTCTCATCTAGACATTATTTAAAGTCATCCTACCAAGGTACAATGAAATCCCTTCATAAATATCACCTGTAGAGTGTGCTAAAGATTTTCGGGCTTTGGGCCCCTGTAGCCAACACAGTTGCCTAATGGTGTCCAAAAGGGGCTTTTCGCATCTAGACATTACATGAAGTCAACCTACCAGGTTACAATGAAATCCTTTCACAAATATGATCTGAAGAGCACAAAGGTTTTCGGGCTTTAGGCTTGGGCAGCCATCATGGTTGAATGATCGCAACCAAAAGGGGACATTCTCATTTGGACATCATCTGGAGTGAACCTATGACGTTACAATGAAATCCCTTCATAAATATGACCTGTAGACTGTGCTCAAGATTTTCCACCACATGGTTTTCTGTTTGTTTTATTCATTAAAGTGAGGATTAAAACCCGAAATCTGAAAATGAAACGTATGTACAAGATAATTATGAGAATTTTTAAAGCAAATTCTATAAAATTGGTAGGCGGTTTCCAAAGAAACGTAACATACCCAGTGGATACTTACTTGTCTTAATTTCCGACGCATCCCAATGCAACTTGCAAGCACTATTACTCGTCCCGAAGCCTCCCCCCCCCCCCCCCCCACCCCACACACACACTTTGCAATTTATCCACTGCAAGCACCTCTGGGCTTCGACATGAGTCAGTACGGGTATTAATATAAATAAAGTGCAAAACTCTTCGAAATAACTCAAATGTTTTGAAATTGGACATTGAAATTTTTGCGGCCAATTAAATGGCCCCGAGAATACTGGTCTCGGGGCCGATCTCGCGGCCAGGGCCGATCGGCCGCGACTTATTGCAAGCACTGACTACTAAAGCTTATATTGTCCAAATCGTCTTCAAATGAAGAACAGGTATCAAAACTAGACATTTAACAATCGAAAAATTCACCTGACCGTCACTTGTCAATACACGTGTGTCAGGAGTCTTACCTGTGCTTTTATTGGTTCAATTATTATAGTTTTGCATAAAATATCCAGGGATTTTTCTACCCTTTTTGGGAAAGGGTCCAGGGGCCTTTCCAGTTGGGAAAATTAGCGTCGCGGGGGTCAAAATTGGGAATTTATGTGAGCGACTGGCGACAAAAATAAATGAACTTACCAGCATGTTATCCTGGTGAGAAATCAATGTTTTAGTGAGTGATTATACGTGCCCCGACTTACCTGGTTGGTGGTGACGGTCGGTGGGAGCACTACCCCCTCTTTTGCCAGGGATTCACCTGTCTAATGATTATGTCCTCACACATGACTTCCTATAAGAAAACTTGTACTTTATCTTAAACTACTCAACAGAACAACAGAACTTGAAACTGGTTTTTGATTTCAAATAATGTAATCAGTGTCTATCATTTAAATAAAATTTAAACGAACAAAAAACAAAACACTTGTGATGTTGTCTGTTAATCTGCAGGTCCCAACTCAATGTCATTGCTACTTACTTAGTAACAGTGAGTGTGTGTTACTGTAGGAAATGTTGGATTAGTAATTTACACAACTGTTCCGAATTCAGGTGAAAGGTAAGTTGCATTGTGAACTTCACAATGTAACTTTCCTATCACCTGAATTCTTGAACTCATCTATGATCCAATCTATGTCTGTCTGGTTTAGTGTGGGTGGCCCTGAGCATATTCGCATGAGACTATCAAGTCTGTCTTGTCCCAGTCTGTTGCGCAGTGGAGTGCACAATAGATTCATCAAAGAAAATTACCTCTCTACAGAAGCTGTAGATGCTGGTATAATTAAACTGTATCTCAACAGTTTCATCATGATTGGAAACATATTTTGCAGAACTGAGTCATTTTTCAATTCATTGTAGAGTTTTTTTGGAACATCGATTTTTTTTTTATTTTTCAATAAGAACATTTGTGACTTGAACATTGTGTATTCCGTAATGGCACTTTGCTTCAAAAATTCAGGGTCAGCCTTGACTGAGTGTCCCCCAAACACATCAATGGCGCAAGAGCCATAAAATGTTGCAAGCACATCCATTTCTTTAGACATGTGGTCAGGTAGGTCTACTGCATTTAGGGGCAGCTGTCTAGGGTCAAGTGCAGAGAAAGCAGAGGTCCTCCTAAACACTGGAATGTAGAAAAATATAGTGACACCGTCACCTTATCCATTTCAAGGTCATGTATCAATTCATGAAGTTCATCTGTACATTTTTCAACATGGTGTGCCACTCTGTTTGTTGAAGTCCACATATTGTCCTTGGAGATAGGAACTTAAAACCTGCAATGGTTTCAAAACATCGCACAACATTAAAATCATGGCCAGTACTGGCTTCTTCATGAGTACTTGGCGAATTCCATAAACTTCTGGCTCAGACTTGTTTGCATAAATCTGATCAAGTGCGTCAATGATTACAGCATATCTGTTCACCACTCTTACACAAGCACCATGGTGTGAGAGCCGTCTAGTGGGCAGTGCACGAATCATAGTGTAGGTTTTCTCACCATACACCTGTTGAAGTTCTTTGAGAACATGAAATCGCTGTGGAGAATACTCAAACAACTTCCATAATGACATGAGGGCATTGTCTAGTTCAGTCATTATTTTAAACTCAGGTTTGACAATCAAGTGCTTGATGCACAAAGCTAGTCTATGGTTCCTACAGTTAATGTAGATCGAATGTGGTGCAACATGTCTTATACGTTTCTGCAAACCCGACTTCTCCCCAGACATAGTGTTGGTTCCATCCAAAGCCACAAATTTAACTTTCTTAATATCAACACCTTTAGCAATAAAAAATTGCAGAATGTAGTCCAGTAAACTTTTAGCATCAGTCTGACCCACCTCCACTAATCCAACATACTTCTCAGTGAAGTCTCCATCACACTCCCACTTGTACAGAATTGACAGTTGAGTTCTGTTACTTTCATCTGTTGATTCGTCTGTTAAGAGGGAGAACTCAGTTGCATTTCTGAGTGAATTCAATGTTTGATGTTCAAGCCTGGCGCTAATACAGGTAAGTAGTTCAGTAGCTGTACTGGATGACAGGTAAGTTACCTCTGGAGTTTCATTTTGAAATTCTTCTATACCAGGAACACCAACTTGTTTCAGAAACATAACTAAGTCCTTGAGATTATCACTCACAGCCCATTTCTTCCTAACTAGAAAGTACTCAGCTTGAATTATTTTAGAAATGTAATTACGATTTGCCAATCTTTTCTGTTCATCCTTTTCTACATTTGCTTTTACAACTTTATCCCATAACTTGATTAAAGCCCTTGGTTTTTCACTGCTGCTTTGTTCTCGTGTTTGAAATATATGCAGAGCCTTTTGGTGGCGTTCACTACAGTCATGTTTGTCCAACTTTCTGCTAGGGTGGGAGCCCAGAACACCTTGTTCTACGAATGCACGTGACAAACCTGGCGTTAGTATTGGTGCGAACAGTTCACAATACTTGCAGATATAGCCTTGTTTTGTCATATTGTAATACAACCATTTATACTCGGATTCGTATTTCATGCTGGCAAAGAGTCTCTTGTCCAATCTGTGGGCTATTTCATTATCGTAGTCCGAGTCAGATTCACTATTATCGCGATCGGCTGAATCAGTTTGTATGCCGCCAGTACTTTCAGTTTTTGAACTTTCTGCTGTTGGAACGTCATCGCGATTCATACATGTACCTTCGTTTAATGCACGGCATGAATCACTAGAAGACGTGCTCTATGCATTTAAATTGCATGATTCCGATGTATTATTAACATCTTCGGAACATTCTGACCACCCCTTGCGTAAAAACTTCTTGATCGATTGGCAATTAGCTTCTGTTTCCTTCATAACCCTTTTTCGGTAGTATTTTGAATTGTGTGACATCGTGAAAATCAACAAACTTTCACAAAACGGAAGTGCAGTTTACATGTTGATTGCCACAGAGCCGCGTCAACCGTCCCCTGGTCGAAGCGAGCCCTGGTCGAACAGCCCCAAGAAAAATTCAGTCAGCAGGAGTATCAGACCTGTGTTCAGTTTGGGTAAAATAAATTGGGACAGTTCGGCCAGGGAAGAATTTGGGATCAGTCAGCAGGAGTGTCAGACCTGGGGGACGGATGGGTAAAATAATTGAGGACGGTTCGACCTGGGGACGATTCGGGGTTTCATGATATCAAGTTGCAAGAGTATCAGACTGGGGAGCGGTTTGGATAAAATACAGGTTATCTGACTCGATTTCAGACGAAAACGGAACTTAAAAATCGGTACCGTGGTTCAAGAAACACACGGTAACGAAAGTTAGGTACCGTTCGTGAACAGTTATGGTTTACAGCAATGCAATTTGTCACTTTCCTTCGCTCACTGCGAGTCGTTCAATTATCATTGCTGCACATCAAGGGAGTTAATTTCGATCGCCGACATCCAGGAAAACATTGTCAATATGGTTTCAAATCAACAGAAGTGAATGCCAATCGCACTGAAACAATTCACATTCGGAAGCCCACTGCTGAATATTCGGTCCTTGTCAGTTATAAACAATCAACTGGTCACACAGAAATGAATTCCTAACTGGAGTCAATTGGGAATTTTTTAGAGCAAATTGGGAAAAAAAAGAGACTATTTTCGATTGGGAATGAGGCCGATTATCGGCCCCTCTCGTCGGTAAAAAAAAAACCCTGATATCATTCATTAGCCAATCAGCAGTCGTTTTACGTGATACTTGTGATGTAGGAGAACTTCCCCATGGATTTCCTAAACCAAATATAAATCACAACAAAGAAACGACATATGTCGTGACAAGCATTATGGGCCATGATTTTCGAGCGTGACTTTTGTCGCGACAAGCACTTTAAGGGTAATGGTTGAAGGATTAATACAATGTTAGTAAAATTGCCCCACTGATGTTATTCCTGATAAAAAATTATCCCCTGTTGCCAACGTTTGGGTCATTATATTAGACAAGAGGCTCCATGGGGCCTTAATCGCTCACCTGCCTAAGTGGTTCAAATAAGTATTTGGGGGTCACATTCAGTTAGACATGGTTCATCAACACTACAAAGGAAGTTAAGTGCACCAGCATTTTTGCTGGAAATTTACCACTTACCTAGGGCAGTAACTGCAGAAAATTTCTGCTCACTCGCACATCTACGATTCAAACCGATACTTCTATAATTAAGTTTCATAAAAAATCCCATGAAAAATGTGGGAGGAGTTGAAAAGACAAAGTTTTTGCGGCTGACTGAGGGACGAACACCATTATAATACCCTCCTCCCAACTTCATCGTGGGGATAACAAGGATTACAGGAAATATCTTCTGTTTTTTTTCACTCAAAACACCCAAGTTTTTCTCCAAGTTTTACACAAACAATATGCAAATAAACTACAATCTCAATTTGAGTGAATGACAGATATTTTTAAAAACAGTTCTGTAACTTAATACCTCAGATATTCTCAAAAAGTCCTCAGAAGGTAAATAAGTTGAGAGTTTATCATCATTGAACATACAGACTATAAAACAGATAAAAATACTTTTCACCAAATTTGTAATTTATTTACTTTGATTGATCAGTTTGTACAGTGGCGCTAACAGCAGATTCTGAAACTAGAGGCTCAAGAGAGCCTAAAACGCTCACCTGGACCAAGTTGTCCTAACTGTAAGGGTTATGGATATGGAGAAAATGTGATCTGAATGAACAATATGATCTGAATGAACAATATGACAGATTCGCCAGCAGTTTTTTATGTCCAATTGTTTCAACTGCTCAGAAGAAAGCTTCATACCAAATACAAAATCTCTAGTCCATGCAGTTTTGGAAATATTGGACATTTCATTTTTTGTCTATTTTTAGCGCCAGGTGTTCCCACAGGGAGCCGTGAAAAATTTTGGGTGCATGAATGAAGTACTTAGGGTAAACTAATGACACATAAAATTTGGTTCAAATCGCCCCATTGGTTCTTGAAATATAAATTTTCAGAGGAGCTCAAAAGTGAGCCCATCCCCTGGAGAGCCCAAATATGGACCTATCAACTTTCTTTGAACAACTTATAATCTTGAACACTGGAGGAAGTTTCATACCAAATATCAAAGCATTCCCACTTGTGGTTCATAAGAAGACAATTTTTAATGAATTTCACGATATCTGGGCATAAGCCCAAGCCCAGAAAGGGCAGGTACCCCATTTGAACAAAACTAAAACAGAATACCCCCAAGATGATGTGGCCCATATGTGTTTCAATTTGGGCTATTGGTTCGGGAGAAGATTGTTTTGTAAAAGCTAACGTACGATGGACGCCAAGTGATGTCAATAGCTCACACTGACTTTCAGTCAGGTGAGCTAAAAATGCTGGGAGTCAAAGTAGAGGCTCTAAAGAGACTATAATCGCTCGCCAGGCAGAACTACATATAAAAATGTGATTTCCCATAGGGTTTCCATGGTAACTATGAGCCGCAACTGTGGCCATCGCCCATGTTTGCAACATTATATTAACATTACATGAGGATCATTGGTAGAAGGTGTCCCAGTCCTCAATCATGTGTAGTGTCAAAAACACTTGATCTTGTATTTTCAGAGAAGAGTTTTCAAAATCGACCAATCAGAATCAAAGAATGCTTCTGGTGGCCATGTTTTCAAACCCACGGGAACAAAATGAGGATCGTTTGTAGAGGAACTCCCATAGACTATCCCTGCCAGGTTTAGTTCAAGTCGGCTCAGTAGTTCCAAAGAAGATGAAAATGTGATTTTCCATAGGGTTTCTATAGTAACTATAATCTGCAATTGCAGTCATGTTTGTAACCCGATCAACATTAAATGAGGATCGTTGGTAGATGGGGTCCCAGTCATCATATATGTGAAGTTTCAAAACATTTGGCCTTGCTGTTTCTGAGGAGATTTTTGAAAATCCAACAAACAGAATAAAAGAATGCCTCTGGCAGCCATGTTTTTTCATCTGATGGCAACAAAATGAGGATCGTTTATAGAGGACCTCCCATAGACCATTCCTGTCAAGTTTGGTTCACACTGGCTCAGAGGTTACTGAGAAGATGATGAAAATGTAAAAAGTTTACGAACGGCGACAGATGCCAAGAGATGAGAAAAGCTCACATGGCCTTTTAAGCCAGGTGAGCTAATAATTTTAAAGGGCTACTGTTGTAAAAGTTAGTGCTAAAAGAATGAAAAGGTTTACAGGGATTATAATTTGACATGTATCAGAATCATAATTTTCTTTGTAAATGACCCTTGATTCATGTGCAAACATAATATTTTGATTCCAATACACTTTATGGAGGGAGAAAGTTGTCTTTTTTAAGTTATTGAATTATGTGAATGATGTTAATTATCATCCATTACTCAAACAATGAAACACTTTAACACTGACCATCTGACATCGGCACATATTGTGTATTCAAACCATCAGCATTAGTCTGTTGGGGAATTCTTATCAGCTCATCAATAATGAATTCAAAACAGAATCAAGAAAACAAAGCTGTATTGTATTCAAAATTAGTATGTAATGGAGTAGAGTTAGTAATTTAACAAAATTAATAAAATTAAATTAACATCATTCACATGAGAGTGGTGGCCGAGAGGATTAATGCACTGGTCTCTCATGCATGCCAGAGGTTCCGGGATCGATCCCCGGTCGGGGAAAGTTCTTGAGGTGCCCAAACGAATGTAGGAAAAAAAGTAACAGGAAAAATAGGCCGATGAAATCGTCAGATGTGTACCCATACGCGCAACTAGTAGAAAGCTGTATGATGGAGGGCCACCACGGATACCGGCATTGACACCATACAAGGTATGGGTACATATAGAAATGAATTGGAGGAGAGTCTAATTTGATGGATAAAGGGTTAATATCTCCAGAGCAAATTATCAGATTTACATAAAAAACTATACAGCACAGCACATCAGTATTTATTTACTTATTTATTGGTGATTAAGGTCACATACTTATGCACAATGGCTAATCGTGACCGTGACAGTTTTACGGGTGGAGGAAGCCGGAATACCCGGAGAGAACCACCGAGCAGCGACGAGCAGCTGTCAGCTCTCCAACATCGTAACTCTGAACTCTGCACCGCAGCACAGGAAGGGTTAGATTGGTTGAAGACATGCGCACCACCGACGTGCAGTACGCCCCAGTACACAGCGTCATCGTGCCCCCATGTAAGCAATCGGGGTGAAGTGTCTTGCCCAAGGACACAACGCGGTTGCCGCAGGTGGGATTCGAACCGAGGACCTCTCGGCTTGCAGCCTGCACCTCTACCAACTGAGCCACCGCGCCCCCCAGCACATCAGTAACCTGAATAAATAAAGTAACAATACAATCGGATTGATATTTTTTGAGTTATCTCATGCCAAAGGGATTGGAGGAATTTTCATAAAAATGAAAATTTACACCAAAAACTATACAGCTCAGCACATCAGTAACCTGAACACAATTATAAAGTAACTTGACAATCCAAGCAATATTTTTTCAAGTTATCAAATGCCAAAGAGATTGGAGGAATTTTCATTTTGAAGGACAAAGGGAAGTTATCGAATGCCAAATGGATTGGAGGAATTTTCAATTGAAGGATAAAGGGTTAATATCTCCGGATCAAAATAACAGATTTACACCAAAAACTATACAGCTCGGCACATCAGTAACCTGAACACAAATATAAAGTAACTTGACAATCGAAGTAATATTTTTCAAGTTATCGAATGCCAAATGGATTGGAGGAATTTTCAATTTGAAGGATAAAGGGTTAATATCTCAAGATCAAATTATCCGATTTACACCAAAAACTATACAGCTCGGCACATCAGTAACCTGAACACAAATATAAAGTAACTTGACAATCCAAGCAATATTTTTCAAATTATCAAATGCCAAAGAAATGGATACGGATGCCGAACGGACAGACAGACAGACAGACAGACGGACAGACGGACAAAGGATGGACGAACAACGAATGGTCACCCCGGATGCTGGCATTATGTGTACCATACATAGTATGGGTACACATAAAAAAAAGAAACAGGAAAAAAAGTCTCAGAAAAAAGTAACAAGAAAAAAAGAAACACTTGTTTAATATTAATAATTAATATTTAATAATAAGGCCATACAAAGTTGATTGTCTGTTTCTCAGGCCATTTTTTCCAAAAAAGCATGCGGGCGGGCGTTTTTTTTTTTTTCTTTTTATTTTCTCCCTGAGAGGTTGTTTGTGGTAATTTGACCCCCACCCAAATGCCTGGTGGACCATGCAAAATTTCGCAAATATATTGATTATTCACCACAGGGGTGTTGGGTCGTAAATGAAGTGGGGTTTGAATGCTTGTTTTTTCAGTGAAACATGAAAATTATAACACAGGACGAAAGTCACGAAACACCTCGTGGGTGAAACGTCTCGGGTTGAAACGTCTCTGGGACAAATCAAATGTCGAAGTGCCAACTTTCAGAGATTTATTTGACCAAAAAAAAAAAATCCTTTCACAACCTGCCTAATAAAATCGTGAATCGCAATTTTTCCCCATTATATTCAAAATTATCACAACCCATTTGAACGGGCAGTTCATCCATAAATCATATTTTTTTGAAATCTGAAAATGAAATACAAAACGAATGTTTGCGTGTTTTTATTAACCAATTCGACCGCACATACCTGCAATATGCGATTTATTTTCAACTATGACTGTTACTTTTATATCAAGCAACGGTTACTATTAGTTATCCAATTATCCTGCATCTCAAATGCATTTATTTAAATTAACTGGGAAACTCGTAACGGTTTCAAATAACAGTACACAAATTCCCAATGACGGCCATTTACAATACAAATGTTACTAAAAATAAATGCCAGGAGACTGCGTTCCATTCAACATAGCACCTGACTTTGCAGACTTTCTGAGGGTTGGTGCAAATCAAACGTGGTGCGAATCGACCATTCCCCTTTGTGACTGTTTGTTGTCAGACTGAAAGACACCTTCCTTCTTGCTGTCATTATGACTTATCTTTTACAGAATAAAACACTTTCTGTCGTGAATATTGCTAGAACCCACCCACTTCATTAAGGTATGATGTAGAAAAAGCTTGAAGTGTGTTAATTTAAAATTTGCGAACACATCGATATCGATTTACCGAAATGAGCACAATATCTCAAATTTTTTGAAGATTTTTTTTTGTGTCACAAAAAGGTTGCATGCGCACCAAAAATGACCATGCGCGCGGGCCTGAGAAACAGAGGTTCTTTTTTTGAAGGCCTAAGTGTATCTGTTTATTGTATGTTTCACCTTTGATCAGTTTACTTATGAAAACAAATCAATATGTTCATCTCAAGGTGATTGATCAATCAAAATTAACTGTCTTTTGTACTTTTCACCTTTAATCAGTTAAATTATAAAAACAAATGAACTGGTTTATCTCATATTTCTTTGTTGAATAGTATTAGTTGGAATAACATCTTGATAACCTCACCAAGTTTGTCTTCACCCAATTTAATATATAAAAGGGCAGGTTAGGTTTATGTTCATCACATGTTCAGTTTCAGTATGGAAGTAATAGAAAGCAACAAGAGAGGAAAGAAGGTCTGTCTTGATGGACACATGTACACTGTTGCTAGCAAAAGGAAGAATAAGATATGGTGGAAATGTAGCAAGAGTGCAAAGTCAGACTGCCGTGCCAGCCTAAGCACAACTATAGACATGGAAAGCCCAGTTCTACAGAAACCACACAACCATCCTCCTGAAGAAGCAGCAGTTTCATACACAAAACTGAGAAACTCCATGAGACAACAAGCTTCCAGTTCTTTAGATAAGCCTGCTCAGATCGTTGCTAATGCTGTATCCAGTGCTGCGTGCTGTAAATGCTGTGTTTGGTAGACATGTACAGGCTTGGCAATTTCAGGAGAGCGATTTTTTAGCTCTCCTTACTGCCCTCCTGAAAGAATTAAGGAGAGCGAAAAATTGCCCTCCTAAATATTTTGGTCTGGGATGATTGAGATTACATGTATTATGCTCACATTAAATTTTTGTTGTAAAGCAAAAATGTAATTTAACTTCGAGTCACATAACATCACGTAATTTCATTTTGAAAGTGGTTCAGTGGTAAAAGGTAATGGCTGCAACCATACCCAAACACAGTTGCAATCATTTGAAGCAAAATGGGTCACAGCAATATATTTTTTCTGTCAGTTTCAAGTTCAACAACTGACATCACAGTTTGAGGGGTAATTATTCAAGGAATATTGACACTATAATATACTACCATTACTACTATCATGTCACTTGAAGCACTTGCACCAGGATGTGACTGTAGATTCAAGCAGACCTGTTGTCCAAGAAAGTCATACGCCTACCACTACCACCTTCAACCCCCCCCCCCCCCCCCCCCTTGGACAACAGGTCTGGGTACACACACAGGTCTTGTCAAGTGTGTGTTTGGTTGTTGAGTGAGACATCTAGATGTCTAAGAGATTTCGCTTTACCTTAGTAAAGTTAATAAAATCACCGATGTAGTCTGTTGGTTTCAGTTTCAATGAGTTCGTTCAACTGGATATTTAAAACGCTGTGTAAAGCTAATTGCTCTCCTAAGCTGATTGAGGAGAGCGATTTTTTGCCCTCCTGCATTCTTCAGAATGCCAGGCCTGCATGTACAGAGTAAAGGTTGTTTTTATCACTAACACAGAGTACTTGGAGAAAGGTTCAGAGTCTTGGCTTGGTTCAGACTTATCGTGAAAATGAGGACTTCAGATTGTTTTGTGGCAAACTTGATGGCCTAGCTTTTCTGCCTATAGAAAATGTGAGAGATGGAATGAACCATCTTCAGGACATTGTCCCTGAAGAGGCTGAAGAGTTACTCAGCTACTTTGATGAGAACTATGTGACTGGCAAATACAGCCCACAAACAGCTTCTGGTTCCCTGCAGCTCCTTAGTCTCAGATTGACTCCACCGGCCTACCCTCCAGCAACTTGGAATGCTCATCAAGCTACAATACTTGGAGAGTCTAGGACTAATAACGCTTGTGAAGGCTGGAGTAACAAATTTTATAACCTAGTTGGCCAGCAACATCCATCGGTTTGGAAGACAATCCAGTGGTTTCAGAAAGACCAAAGTCTGACACGCACCACAAAGCAACAAGCTGCCATGGGAGTGTTGCCAAAAATCATGGAAAATGGATGCGTACATTCCAAATCGGGCACATTAACAGGTGTCACATGTATAAAAGAAAATAAGGAACGGGCCAACATTCTGCATGTCTTTGATGAAAAAAAAAAAAACGGAAGTATTAAAGCGTTTCTCAGATCTCAGAATGGCCACCGTTTTTTTTGTGAACATACGTGTTCGTTTTGTGGCGTGAATAAGCTCTGGGTGAGTTGTCAATGTTCAACCCTCTTACGGTTAGCGTGTCGTGTGTGGATGTATAAGCGAACTACTGTGTGTCATGTTCGTAACAACGGAAAGGAAATTGTTTGGAATTGTACTTTAAATGCTTCAAATTGTGATTCTTGAAAATTTCCAAGCATCAAAACTTAATTGAATGTTTCTGTTGACGCAACTCAAAAGGATGAAAACACACCCAAGAATAGAGGAGAGCAATTATTCACGCACCTTGGACAATTTTTGCGTAAGCGATGGTGCACGAGACCGATTGCGGGCTTTTCCCATGCGTTACTGCTTGTAAAACAAATAAGATTGAATTCAATTAATTAATCTGAACAAGAGCTGGACTTTCGTCCGGAACATACCTCCCACATGGTGTACCGCCTAGAGTGGGCATACCTATGGCCAACAAATATTATTTATGAATATTCTCGTAGGAACTGATGGACGGATGCACAGATGGATGGACGCAATCCAGTATACCCCCCCCCCCCCCCCTTTCCATTTTCTTCGAAAGTTTTCAACAATTTCTAGTCAAAAGGTATGGTAAATTGTTTGGTGTCTGGAAATTTTATGCAATGAGGCAGAAGCCTTTGTCATGGGCAAACTGCCTGCCATATTTCCCTGAAATCCGATAACCAATACCAGATATACAGGCTGAACAGACAATTAATGTCTATTTCCTACAATTTCTAAGTCAAAAAAGGGGGATAACTCTAAAAAGGAGAATGTGAGAAATATTGTTGAATCCTTTTTTTAAAGCCTATACCATAAGCAGTGTTCATGGCAATAGAACATTGAATACCCGAGATACAGGCTGAACAGACAAAATTTGGCTCGGACGGACACACTTTCTGAGTGAAGAAATAAAAAAAAATAATAATAAAAAAAAAAAAAATAACTAGTGTGGGCATACCTATGACCAACAAATATTATAAAAAATAATAATTTACTTAAGTTATGAATATTCTCGGACGGACTCACACACGGACGGACGGATGCATGTAATCCAGTATACCCCCATTTTCTCGAATTCGAAAGTGGGGGTATAATAACTGCACCCTCAGGATTTGAAAAATATACCTCTATGTACCAATTATCTATCAATCATGTGTGATTCAGTGAGACAGCCCTCGCATTTGACCCCTTACACACCGATGTATCTAAATTTCAATTGGTTAAACTTTCCGATAATGCAACTACAAATTTAACCAATTCAATCTTGATTAACAAGAGTTGATTGACTCTAGGCTCTGCAAACAAGATTGAAAACTTGAATTCCTAGCTGCATCATGAGAGATCTGGTACTAGAAATTTCAGTATTTCAATATGTGTGAAGGTGGTTGGGTTAAATGAAGACCTGAAGAAAGAATTTGCATACTTACATTTATTCCTGATGAACGATCCAGAGATATTAATGCCTTCACATCTTACCACAACAACTCTCTGCCCTGTAAACATAAAGTAAGGAAACAATGATTTTGAGTTATACCACTTTCTGCATCCAAAATTTGAAGAAAAAAATGAAAGCGTCAATGACACTGTATCTTAACTTGTGTAAGACATGTACATGTATAGTATGTGTCACAGCAATGACACATCTAGGTATTGACCCGATAACAAAGGTACATGTAAAGAATTGTAAAGTTCTGTACATAAATACCGACCACAACCTGTAACAAATGTACAGGTAAAGTATTGTAAAGGTGTGTGACAGTTTGATGCCTCGAGGTAGAGCCGTATTGAAATGTGCACTTACTATGTATAAGTAGCACTGAATAAATCAAAGTTTGTCAAACTGGCCACCAGCAGCCATCTTGAAATGTTGGCGCGCACCCAGAAAACACTTGTTCTCGTCCCAAGGTGATAATAAAGGTACCCAAGAAGTTTTATGAAGATCGGTTCATCAATACAACCTCTAGCCAGAGTAGTATTGACATGTGTACTAACAGTGTATAAGTAGCACTGAATAAATCAAAGTTCATCTAATCAGGCCTGGCATTCTGATAAATTTAGGGGGGCTAAAAATCGCTCTCCTGAAATGATCTAGGAGAGCCAATGGCTCTAACTTTTTTTTGAACATGGAAGGCAGTTGAACCATGATATATCATATGAATGCAATTCAACACTGTGACCAGACATGCTCTACTCACAAAGTTGTGCTCTACTCACAAAGTTGCATTGCGTAATTTGGATAGTTGCAATACATGTTACTTCGAAAGTTACTCAATATTGTGTTAAAGCCGTCGGTCCTGACAACTCACAACTGTCACAAGCCAATCATGGTTCAACTTCATCCCCTTCAAGTTCATTCCATCAGATAAATTTTGAATTTCAGTTCATTGCACCTGAGGCAGCAGTACATAACATACATATATGTCCGTGTATAAGTCACACTTTTTTACCTGAAATGTTATGTCAAAATCGGGGTGTGTCTTATACATGGGTACAACTTGTTTAAGAGAATTTTCAGTGTACTGACTTCTTCGGACAAACGTTGTTCCTACCGTTTTTCAATTGTATAACAGACAGTACTATCGTGTGGTTTTGACTGAGTGCAGATTCACCAAAATTATTTTCTTTTCATTTTATTTCAGTTTAAATTATTCAGAAAATAAACTGTCAATAAAATATTACGTGTGTTTTCTGTTACTTTTATCCATAAATAATAATAAAGAAGTATTCTATTTAGTCGTTGTTCAATCAACCCATGTGTTAACATCAGTGTGTGTACCGGAAATCAACAGGTTTGTGGGGCCGATATGGATGAAACCATAAAATATACAAAATCATCAAAATAACACTGAAAAAATAAATAATAACATATTAAATGTATGCCAGCAATACCTGGAGAGAAGTATTTATTTATTCCATAAACTCCAATTCACTGATGTGTAATGTCCGCACACGTACACCAGGTAAAGTTAGTTTCAATAGCACCAACAATGCTCAAGTGGGACAACAATTTGAAAACAATTTGCGCTGTAACCTGCGCATTTGTATTTTTATTGGTTTTTCCGGAATGGTGAAAAACCAACTTAATCACAACAACTGAGCAGGTTACGGCGCAAATGGTGCTCTGATTCTTTAACTATAAAGCTTCAGTCACAAATGAGCATTGGATTTTCTTGACAGGGATGAAGACATTGGCGTGATAAACGAAAAACAAATAAATGCAAGTATTTTTTAAATCTTGAATAATCATTTTCCTTTATTCTTTTATCTTATTCATCACGTGGTAACTCGTGAAAACTTACCTAGTTCTGTTGTATCCCAAACTGTGCTAAATTGGCAAAACGTAACTTGCAACTAATTCTTTTTGACTTCATATATTTAAAAATGGGGGGTGCGACTTATACATGGGCTTCAGGCACAAGGGAGAAATTCCAAGTGTGAGTTTGGGGTGCAACTTATACACGGACATATACGGTACTTATCTCTGTGCACCCAGGAGAGCGAATTTCGCGGACCTTGATGGTTCTTCACGCGCCTGAAAATGCCAGGCCGGTCTAATTTGAATAATTTATGCATGACAAAAAAAAAACATATTACATGTGATGTATTCCATGTTACTAAACATTCATTCAAAAATTTAATCAAATCAGAACTTTCATATAGAAGTTTTGTACAAAAAGCCGATTGTACCTTATTTCGGTACAAAATACCCACTGGCAGCCATCTTGAATTTCAGATTGCACCCCAAAGCACTCGTTCTCGTCCCAAGGTGATAACAAAAGTACTCAAGAAGTTTCGTGAAGATCGGTTCATAAATACAGTCCCTAGCCCGAGCCGTATTGACGTGTGCTTACTGTGTATAAGTAGCACTGAATAAATCAAAGTTCATCAAATTTGCATAATTTCTGCACGAGAAAAAAACCTGTATTATATGTGATGTACAGTTAAAACTAGAAGTCCTCTCCTGAAATGTGCACAAATAGCATGTCGATTTGCGCGCTAATCTACGCGTTATGACGATAGTAAGACTATCAAATTCTGCACATACGGCCTGTGCACAAGCAAAGTTTCAGCCAATGGACCTCAGGGTAACCCAGAGGTCCATTGGCAGGAACATTGCTTGTGTTTGCTATGGGTAACAAGGAGAACCTGTCATGAGTGCCATTCGATATGTCAATTTCGCGCAATTCCTATGCGCAATTAAGCCTAGATAAGCACACAGTTCATGACAGGACTTCTAGTTTTAACTGTATTCATGTTAGAAAACATTCATACAAAAATTTATTCAAATCAGAACTTTCATACGGAATCAGGGTTTCCGCTATACTGGCAGAGCGACCGTTAAACGGCCGCATTCCCCCACCAGGTCACCTTCCCGACATAACAGAATCTTTGAAATTCGCATTGATCTGCCCGTCCCCTGAGAATACATTTAGTTCAGTGGTTGTAGAATTGCCATTTCTAAACTTCTTTTGCCTATTTCCATACACATATCTCATTGAAAACAAAACGCATGTCCATTTAACCGTTCTGTCGCAGCACCTGGAGAGTAATTGATTTCAAAGCGGTTTTTCAACATCAAAGACATAAAAGAATAGTAAGGCCACACAAAGTATATGGCCTGTTTCGCAGGCAAAGTTTTGTAAGGTTGTATGCGGGCGGGCGGTTTTTTATTTTATATTTTATTTTTGTAATTTTTTCTTTGCCATCAGAAGTTCATATTCTTGGTTTATTTTAAGTTTTAGGCCTCATAATCTACATAATAGCAAGGGTGGTGGTGTATTTCGTCCCTTGGGTGCAACAAGGCTTTGCAATGCTAAAGCATTGCAAAGCCTTGTTACACTCAAGGGACAATTTTATCACTTTTATTAACTTGTGTAAAATATCAGACATAAACCATTTAATTTTTATTTTTTCAAGTTTGCATTGGTCATAAAAAGAGAGCATGCGGCAGCCAAAAGGACCATGAGGGAGGGCCTGAGAAACAGATCTTTAATTTTATTAAGCCTAATATCGAGTATTGTTGTAGAATTACTATATAATCCCACTCGCGTGATGTCATCAGAGACAGTCTGTGAACCAGGAAAGACTTCCAGAAATCTCCAGAACCTGCTCGACAAATTCCACCACTCTGAGGCTTCATGTGATCAGGATTAACCAATTGGAATCAGAGAACACAGAAGTCAAGAAGATCAGCCTGTGTCTTTTTTTGACTTGACCGCGAGAATCAGGAGTTCAGAAATTCTGCACATATTTAAATTTGGCGTTTGTCGGGAAAAATTGGCATGATCCTAGCTATTTTACCTGCAATGTTTTTCTAAAGTAGAGATTTACCGAACCCAAGTCTACTTTAGTATTCGTTTTCACCAGGCCTGGAAATAATTTTTTTTTGGTGCATCGTTCATAATGACCGGCTCCATAATTATCGGATCGGTCATACAGTAACCCGGGTCAGTCATATTTTTTGGCTTCCAAATCAAACTTTAACTAGGGCAAAACCCATGTAAATTATGTTGGGCTAACGTCGTAACGATACACAAAATATTAGGGCCTACCTGCATTCAATTTTACTGAAATGACATTTAACTTTTATAACATTAAACTGCATAACGAGGATGTCTTCAGTTCGCAAAGCACTTTTTTTTTTTCTTAAAACTTAACTGGACTCCAATGCGACAATTTCTTTGAAATTGAATGCTGAACATCGCCGCATCTGGAGCTAGGCTGTCTCACCACTGGGAAATCTGGCACCTGGTCAAAACAAACCAACATTTTTGGCACCAGGTAACCTCGGCACCAAATAAAATCAGCATTTGCACATCTGTCACCTGAGCTAAAACTGGTTATTTTTTCTGGAAGTATTACTGAATTACTGTAAAGCTTTCCGGAAATTATGACAAATTCTGCTCACAGTCTTCAAAGAAAGTGTATTACACAAAGGAAAGGAAAGGGGAGGGGATCATCTGGTTCGATTTGCGAAGAACATACACTGAAAAAATAGAGTACAAATGAGTTTCAGTTTCGTTTGCAAAAGGAGCATCTCTCATTTATAAATATGTCTTGTGTTTTGAGATTTTGTATTTGTATTTATTTTAGAGAATATATTCGAATGTGGAAATTATTCACCATCAATAGCCATAATTAATGATTGAGAAAATAAGGTTTCATGTGAAAAATTAATATACTTGGGAGAAAAATGCGCCGGTCATTCATGACCGGTTGGATACAGTTAGCACCGGTCACATCAAAGTTTCATGGCAGTCACTGACCACTTATTTCCAGGCCTGGTTTTCACAGTGGCCGCAAACATCAAAATTTGTACCATGCACATGCAATGAGATTTTTGCGTCGTGTTTGTGTCTGCTAAAATATCTCACAAGCGTTGTTTCGCCCCTACTTTAAAACTGAATTTTTAAATTATGGGCAAATCGTCCCTTCCTACTCACATTTTCTATTCGCCCTGGACATTTGGTCCCAATGAAAATGCCAAGACTTGACAGTTTTATTGGGACGAAACGCCCTGGGTGAATAGAAAGTCACGTATACTACAAATTATTTTTCGGTTGAGCAACCATTTTCTCTCATTTATGTCTTATTCATTGGAAATTACTGGCTGTCAATGTGTAAAATAGGACAGATATATCTCCGTGAAAAGTCGCAAAATATCCTCCCAGATGCAAGGAAATGGGGGTTTTGGGATTCCAGAATTCAAAATTTTCCTACCATGGTTCGGCCCGTGGTACCGACAATCATCAGTCGCCACGCGAACAGCCTCATTCCATTCCCCCTAGCGGAAACCCTGCAAAAGTTCTGTACAAAAAACTGATTGCACTAATTTAGGTACAAAATGTCTGCTGGCGGCCATCTTGAATTTTGGACCACACTCAAAAACACTTGTTCTCATTCCACGCTGATAACAAAGGTACCCAAGAAGTTTCGTAAAGATCAGTTCATAAATATGGCCTCTAGCCCCAGCCATATTGAATTGTTGACGGACGGACGACAGGCAATGACAAAACCTCAAATTTGACGAAGTCAAAGTTGAGCTAAAAACAAGAAAATATACAAACAATAATTAGTTCCATGGAACTCGGTACAGGATAATATCAATATCTTGGTTTCGGCCAAAATGACCTGCTCTTTTGCAGTTGAAGCCCTGGGTCAAGATCATTGCACACCCTTCACTTGTGAGCAAGAATTGTGTCAAGTAGGAACAAGATCTGTCCATTCAATCATTTTTTTTTTAACTGAACAATGATGGACTGATTGTTAAAACAGATGGTGAATTAAATTTTTTGTCGGCATAAAAATGTCCAGCGAAATCAAAATTTTAAAAGAAAGAACCAGGCCTGGCATTTTGACAAACTGAGGACCCTTGATTGACTTGCCTTTTTTTAATGATGCCTACCATTTATTGGTGTTCAAGGTCACTTCCAGTATCTATGGCTATATTTGACCAAACCACACATCATTTAGACTACATTTATACCTATTCTCCCCACTTTATTATAGGACTTCCATCCCTTGTGTTGGTTCCAGGTCCTATTTCACAAAGTAAAGCAGCAGATGAGTAATATATTGAATTTGCATAAATGGCTGGAAGCATTAAAAAAAATAGTCTCAGATATTTATTACAGTTACATGGCATTTCAAACGATGTAGGTAAGAAATAAATCATCATCGACCAGTTATCAAAAGCCATAAATGCGCAGGGGTATAGTCTATTAGAGGTAAATGTGAAAAAGGGGTGCAGTGGAAGTCTGTTAACTGAATATCCTCTTTGCTAGTAAAAAGTATTTATTATTAGGAGCATTCAATCAACAGGTATTGGGTAATTTTCCTGTTTTCTAGAGATAAAAAGTGAGCATTTATCCTATTATACCTTGTTTGACACAGCTCATGAAGTACTCACTGTCAAACAAAGAACACTAGATTAAATCCATGCATTCATTGCATTGGATATACCAAGGCCAAATAGATCTATAAACAGGGTATCTTGTTTTCAAAATTTTGATTCGCAGTTTTCTCCCCCGCCAGGAACATTGATAAGCAATTGGTATAAACTGATTCGTAGTTTTAGACCAAGGTTAGTTAATTTTCTTTTTATTGTTATCCAACCCATTTTGTTTATTTACCATGCTGTGGACATTTGTTCATCACAGGCGCCTAAATTCAATTTCCCCTTCCGCAACAGTTTGCTGTAGCAAATTAACATTGACTACGGCATTATAATGCATTCAATATGCTTTCTTTTTTAGGGGTTCGTATCACTGACATACTAAAAGACAGTAAGTTTGCTCAACTCGATTTACTTATTCCCTCGAACCAATTAGTGTCATTTATTTGAGACTGAAACTTCGAAGTTTCGTTTCAGAGCACAGTTTGCGTCGTTCACATGAGCATTTGTTGTATTTATGCTGGATTTTACTGAGAGTGCTTTCTTTCAGGAAAATCCAACATAAATACAACTGCGCAAGTGTGACTCACTTTCAGGAAAATCCAACATAAATACAACTGTGCATGTGTACGGCCCAAATTGTTTCTACAGGGGTTGTGGTACCTAGAAAGTGCAACATGCTTTAGTGGGATAACCCAATCAGTTGTCCCTGCATTGGTGGTTCCAGAATAGCAATCTTAGCGATTCAAGAGGATGTCTGACAGTCATATCGGTAGAAATCTTAAAAAGACTTTGTATCGCAGTGTGCAAATCATTTTTAGATATTGGTTTGCAACCAGGAGAAATTGCCTCGCAAATGGCGATGTGAAACCAAACAGATACCCCGATAAATAATGGGAAATCAGTGATTGTCAAGGTAATTTCTCAACATTTTATTACAAGAATTTTTTATTCATTTAAGAAGAGTTTACTCTAAAACCTATATGCAAGTAATAGGTATGGTAAATGGTTTGTGTTTGAAAGTTATTCAATTATCAGGGTTATTCAATTAAGACATATCCTGATGAAGTGGGGTCCACTGTTCCACCGGAATATTTAAAAGCACAAATGCTCAATGTCCCTAGGTCTTCATATCACGTGTGCCCGGACAGACACCCAATGATCATCAAAACATAGGTCGAATTGTTGACACAACCAGTCCTCGGAATTAGCGACGGCATTCGGCAGTGCCGTCGCAAATTCCGCCGCCATGGGGCATGACGGCAGCATTTTCTTGCCGTCGCAAATTGGCAGCCATAATATTTTTTTACTTGTCCCAATCACCTATAGTCTGTCAGAACTGATCATCCAACCCTACATAACATATGTTTTATAGTCGAGACTGGTGTATAAAATCAATATTTGAGGAAATATCTTATATTAATTAATTTGAAAGTAAGTTTGTACAAAATGTATGTGGTTGAAAAACTGTTCATAACCAGTTGTTTTTCGTTTGTTTGTGTTTTTTCGAAAGAACCCCCTTGTTGACTATGATGCACGTTTAAAATAACCCAGGAATTCCTGGGCAATACCCTTTTGACGTCACACCTTACATAAATACAACCAATCGAATTCTTCGTTTCATGAAAGTATGCTAAACTGGTGTACTGGGACAATGCAGCAGTTCTATTGGTCATTGATGTAATCTCAACAGAGCACGTGGTCATGTTCCATTTTAATTTTAACATTGAGCACAAAACAAGGGTGAGTTGGAAAATAATTCTTGTTGTGTTTATCGGGTCAGAGTCAACTCGCCCCAGGTTGATGCACAATTCAAATATTTCTGTCTCTAACAGTTACTGTCAAAACCGATAGGCTAATAATGCATGGATGCGAGTTACAACCAGCCCCTAAAATTAGGACAACCAGTCAGTCAATTGATCACTTAATCGAACTACAGCTTTCCAACTGACCACCCGCCAGTGATCTCTTGTCCATTCGAAGTCAGCTGTTCTGATTAATGATTATTATTCACTTAGTGTCATAATACTGTCATCCAAACAATTCAATTCAAATGTGCCATCGCTGATAAAAATTTGCCGTCGCAGAATTTTTGGCAGCGGCAATGTTGTGCCGTCGCAATATTTTCCTAATTCCGAGGACTGAAACATTCATACAAAAAATTATTCAAATCAGAGCTTTCATATGGAAGTTCTGTACAAAAAACATATTTCTGCATCGTCGATACAAAATGGTGGCTGGCAGCCATCTTGAATTTCGGACCGCACCCCAAAACACTCGTTCTCATCCCAAGGTCGTAACAAAGGTTGACCGAAAAATCAGGACAATCTAATAATGGATTGTCAATGGACATTGACAGGGAACACATTCTGGTTGCATATTACCCTCTGAACAAAAGGAGTGTACGGCGTGAATGATCAATATGACATTGTGTCAATATTATATGCACTTTCCTACGAAGCTTACTAGACATATTGATCATCGACAGTTGGTCAGAAAGTGATGGAGTTTATTATTTATTGTCCCATTCCACCCCGGCTGCAACATAGGTTTGATGTAATTACTGATACGTGCTTAAAATTGCAGAATGAATTTTAAAATCAGTGATAGGCTTGTTTAAAGCCTGTTTCACTGCAGTGTCTGCCCTGTTGTTAACAGAAATGAATACATGTCCAGGTTAGTGCTTTGCGGTATACTGAATTTTCGGTACGGTTTCGGTATTATAGGGATACCGAAAACCGTACCGAAACCAAATGAAAATACTGCTTATTTCGGTATTTATATTTTTCTGCAAAATTAACAAAGTCAACTCATCAAGGTGGATCGTAAATCTAAAAGCCTATGGGCCCAGTATTTTGATCGAATTGATAAGAAAACGCACAAATGTGAACATTGTACGTGACAGGAAGACAGCGACAGAGAAAGAATTAACGTGACGGCAGAAAAACGAAAAATGGCAAGTTGTTAACTTGGTACTTCCGTTTCTGAGGAAATACAGCAAGGTTCCAGTGTTTCCAACATTCTGGCTCATTCAATATATTTTTGGGAAATTACTATTCGATTTATTCACAGGGGACATTGGCAGTCGGGTGGGTGGTTGACATTTGGTTGGAAACAAGAGCTGCACTTTCGTCCGGTGTATACCCCCTTCCATTTTCTTCGAAAGTTTTCAACAATTTCCAACAATTTCTAAGTCAAAAGGTATGGTAAATTGCTTGGTGTTTGGAAGTTTTATGCAAGGAGGCAGAAGCCTTTGTCATAGGCAAACTGCATGCCATATTTCACCAAAATCCGATAACCCATACCTGAGATACAGGCTGAACAGACAAATAATGTCTATTTCCTACAATTTCTAAGTCAAACAAGAGGCCCCAAGGGGCCTTAATCGCTCACCAGGCAAAGTGATTCAAACAAAGTGGTTCAAAGTAGAATTTGGGGTCACATTCAGTTAGACATGGTTCATCAACACTGCAAAGGAATGAAGTCATGAGAGACAAATTTTATGTAACTAGGGACATGGCTTAAACAAACTTGAATCTTACCATCCTAAGGATGCTGCATACCAAATATCAAAAGGATTCATCTGCTGGATCTGAAGAAGATTTTTAAAGAAAATTCCTCATTTTGAACTCCCACAGTGAGCCCAAATATGAACCCAGGGACTTGGCTTTAACAAACTTGAATCTCCCCTCCCCCCTCCCCCCCAAGAATGCTACACACCACATATCAAAACATTCCAAGGATGCTGCATACCAAATATCAAAACATTCCGACTGCTGTCCCACAGTGAGCCCAAATATGGACCTAAGAACATGGTTTGAACAAACTTGAATCTCACCCCCCTAAAGATGCTGCATACCAAATATCAAAACATTCTGGCCGCTGCAGGCCTGGCATTCTTAAAAATGCAGGAGGGCTAAAAGTCACGCACCTCACTTGGGGAGCGATTAGCTCTCCTCAAGCTTACATAAGCTTGAAGTGGCAAAATAAAGTTGTAGTATTAATGAATTTTGCCTAGTGGGTTTTGTACATACATTTTATTTGGTGCTGCTAACCAGGTAGTCTCTGTGAGACGGCTACATTGCCGCTCCCATATTGCAGAGATCACTAACATACCAGAGATCTGAAAACCTGTGGGTTTTGGGAATAGGCTGTTGTGGTAATCATTATTATCTAAGGCTAGGAGGGCTATTTTTCGCCCTCCTCAACTTTTTTAAGGCGAGCAGTAGGCGAGCGAATAAATTGCTCTCCTGAAAACACCAGGCCTGCCGCTGGATCTGAAGAAGAAGAATTTTAAAGAAAATTTCTCACTTTGAACTAAGTTATAATTCGGGCTACCACAGTAAGCCCAAATATGAACCCAGGGACTTGGCTTGAACAAACTTGAATCTCATCCCCCCTAAGCATGCTGCATACCCAATATCAAAAGATTCTGCCTGCTGGATCTTGAGAAGAAGATTTTTTAAGAAATTTGCCTGAAATGCACTAAGTTCAAATTTGGGCTCCTATACTGAGCCCAAATATGAACCCAGGGGGCCGATTTGAACAAACTTGAATCAGATCCGTCCTACAATGTTGCATACCAAATATTAAAAGGTTCTGCCTGCTGGATCTGGAGAAGAAGATTTTCAAAGAAATTTGCCTGAAATGCACTAAGTTCAAATTCGAGCTTTTATAGTGAGCCCAAATATGAATCCAGGGGGCTGATTTGAACAAACTTGAATCAGCTCCACCCCCACAATGTTGCATACCAAATATTAAAAGATTTTGCCTGCTGGATCTGGAGAAGAAGATTTAAGAAATTTGCCTGAAATGCACTAAGTTCGAATTCGGGCTTCTATACTGAGCCCAAATATGAATCCAGGGGGCCAATTTGAACAAACTTGAATCAGATCCACCCCACAATGTTGCATACCAAATATCAAAAGATTCTGCCTGCTGGATCTGGAGAAGAAGATTTTTTAAGAAATTTACCTGAAATGCACTAAGTTCGAATTCGAGCTTCTAAACTGAGCCCAAATATAAACCCAGAAAGCCAATTTGAACAAACTTGAATCAGATCCACCCCACAATTTTGCAAACCAAATATCAAAAGATTCTGCCTGCTGGATCTGGAGAAGAAGATTTTTTAAGTAATTTGCCTAAAATGCATTAAGTTCGAATTCGGGCTTCTATAGTGAGCCCAAATATGAATCCAGGGGGACGATTTGAACAAACTTGAATCAGATCCACCACACAATGTTGCATACCAAATATCAAAAGATTCTGCCTGCTGGATCTGGAGAAGAAGATTTTTTAAGAAATTTGCCTGAAATGCACCAAGTTCGAATTCGAGCTTCCACACTGAGCCCAAATATAAACCCAGGGGGCCGATTTGAACAAACTTGAATCACATCCACCCCACAATGTTGCATGCCAAATATCACAAGATTCTGCCTGCTCGATCTGGAGAAGAAGATATAAGAAATTTGCCTGAAATGCACTAAGTTCAAATTTGGGCTTCTATAGTGAGCTCAAATATGAATCCAGGAAGCCGATTTGAACAAACTTCAATCAGATCCACCCCACAATGTTGCATACCAAATATCAAAAGATTCTGCCTGCTGGATCTGGAGAAGATTTTTTAAGAAATTTGCCTGAAATGCACTAAGTTTGAAATCGGGCTCCTATACTGAGCCCAAATATGAACCCAGGGGGCCGATTTGAACAAACTAGAATCAGATCCACCCTACAATGTTGCATACCAAATATCAAAAGATTCTGACTGCTGGATCTGGAGAAGAAGATTTTTTAATCTTTTTCCCATTGCCTGCAGTGTTAAAAAGTGCTGACTCAGCACTTTTTCAAAGTCCTGAAAAAAGTACCTTGTGATCAAACCGATAGGGATTTTTTTAACCATTCTATTCTACTGGATAAAAGTAAGCTTTATACAAAATAAGAATTCTCTGTGCCATGTCGTTTTGGAGATATGGCAGTTTTAAGGTTTTTCCTATTTTTAGCTCCTGAGGTTCCCACAGGGCAATGAGAAATTTTTTTTTGTATCAATCAACTACTTATTACCCATTATCATCTCATATCAAATTTGGTTCAAATTGACCTGACAGTTCTGAAAAAAGAAATTTTAGGCGTGGCCAAAATTTTTGCCCCTCCCATAACGAAGGCAAATAATGCCCGACAAACTTCTCTTGAACAAACTTGAGTCTACACCTCTAAAGGAAGCTGCATACTAAATATCAAGTCTCTGCTATTGCTGGTTCTTGAGAAGATTTTTTAAGAATTGGAGCATTTTTGCCCCATCCCTCTGCTCAATATGAGCCGAAACCTAATTTGACAAAAAATCAAAATGCCCTTATATAACCCCTACTCACATGAAATTTCATTAATATGCGGCCAGTGGTTTGGGAGAAAAAGGCCCAAACACCACCTTCACGACGGACGACGGACGACGGACGAAAAGTGAACAGAAAAGCTCACCCTGACTTTCAGTCAGGTGAGCTAAAAAGCACAAATCTGACCTTCAGATCAATGGTCAAGGTCACATGAAGGTCACAATGGTACACTACACACCGGCTCATGGTGATACATCCACATGCCAAATATCTGAAGCCTGACTCGAAACACAAAAAAGTTCTGGTCCAGACAGTTTCCCTTAAAAAAGCGCATAAATCTGACCTTCAGGGCAAAGGTCAAGGTCATATGAAGGTCACTATGGTACACTACACACCAGCTCATGGTGATACATCCACGTGCCAAGTATCTGAGGTGTAGGTCAAAAGACAAAAAAGTTAGGGCTCGGACAAAGTTTGTATGAGAAGAGGAAGAAGAAGAAGAAGAAGAAGAAGAAGAAGAAAGAAGAAGAAGAAAAAGAATATGCACTAAAACAATATGTCTCCCTTCTGGGAAGGGGAGACATAAATATTAAATATCAAGTCACTGTACCCCGTCAGTTCCTAAGATTTTTTTTTTTAATTTCAGAGCATTTTCTCCCATCCCCTCCCTTTGGGGTTGAGCAAGCTGATATGATCAAAATCAAAATGTGAGGTCAGAACCTCCTCCTCAAAATCAACTGAAATCGGACCTGTGGTTTTGGAAGAGAAACAAAAAAGCTTGTTCACCATTATTTCATCCACTAGCTCCTCTTCAGTCTTCTGTCTAAAACTCTAGTTATATTTGAATTTTACTAGAAAATGTCACCTATCACAAATCCATCATTTTCATATTATCAAGCCATCTAAACAAAGATCAACATTCCTAGTAAGTTGTCTGCTGCCAATCAACTGTTAATACCTACTGTCTTTATCCAGCAATGGCACATGCATCAGGGTGATGAAATTCAACTTTCCTACCACCGAATTCGGTCACAAGTATTACCAAACGTACATCATTAATTTGATGTCCTTTTTTCCATTCACATGTAGTTGTAATGTACTGATTAACCCCAAGGTTTCCAATATAGAAAGTAAACATCAATCATGGTGTGTAGTGAATTTGTTTTGACTGGAACATTATCAATCTCAAAATGTAAAGTGTAATCACCTGCTTTCAAACTAAGATGTTTACTGATATACCCATACATTGCAATGTTTCTGATATCATCAGTATCGAAATCTAAATCCCTACTGGTATGTATAATTATGAATGGTTAAAATATCTGATATGATAAATCTGAACCGTTTTTTGACTGGTGAAAGGAAATGAATCAGTATACATACATAAATTACATAATTTACCTTGCAAGATTGTTTTTGCCACAACAGATGCCAATCTCCCCCTCAGATGACCACGGCCATCTATAAGGATGGGCTAAAAATAAAAGAAAAACTATTTTAAGCCAATATTATGTCAACAATGTTTTTCTGAAACCCGAGAAAAAAAAACAAAAAAAAACAAGAACATGGCATTACAACAAATCACCATATAGTCTTCAAACTTGACCAAGACGCTGTCAATACAAAGCATCAAACCAAAAAATAATGAAATCTGAGGATTCCTTTTCAAGTTATTTCATAAATATAAAAATTCAAGCACAACGAAAAGACCAACAGCTCCTTCAGTTTTCAAGTAATCGTAATTTTTTAACTTGTCAAAAACATTATTAGTACAGAGTTGACAAAGACTATATCAATACAAAGCAGCAATTAAAAAGATAATGAAATCTGTGATTCCTTCTCAATGTTATTCATAAAATGAAAGTGTCAACGACACTGTAGCTCAACTTGTTTTAGCCATGTACATGTATAGTATGTGATAACAAAGGCACCCCAAAACACTCATTCCTGTCACAAGGTGATAACAAAGGTACCCCAAGAAGTTTCGTGAAGATCAGTTCATAAATACAAACTCTACCCCGAGCCGTATTGACATGTGCACTTGGTTACAATACAGTGTTTTCGTGGTAAACAGTGCCTCTAGTGGTTTGCACCCAACCTTTAATGGAGGATAAAAGTTCCTGGAATTATCCGATTGGTGGAAAATGAACTGAGCTTGTAAGTGTGAATAAAGTTTTAAAGTGCATGTTTTGGAAAAGATATAAAATATTGTTGACTACTGTCTTCTGAAATGTGTGAGAGAAGATTAAAATTGGGTGGCGGTAGGTAAAAAATATGTCTATTTCATTCAGTGCAAAACTGGACGGGAGTACAGTAAACTTCAAATTTAAAGGCAAAATTCACATGGCGACCTATATTTTTTTCAGTATATTGTTTTCATGAGATGATAAACTAAATGGATAGGTGGTTGTTTTTGCCCAAATCAGCTTACTAAGATGGGGAGAGGAGGAAAGATTAGTACTGTCGTCAATGGAAAAAAAACACTGTATTGTAACCACTTACTGTGTAGAAGTACCAGTAGCACTGAACAAATTAAAGTTCATCTAATTTGCCTAATTTCTGCACGAGATAAAACCTGTATTATATGTGATGTATTCCATGTTACTAAACATTCACACAAAAATTTATTCAAATCAGAACTTTCATACAGAAGTTTTGTACAAAAAACTGATTGCACAAACTAAAGTACAAAATGGCTGCTGGTGGCCATCTCGAATTTTGGACCGCACCCAAAACCACTCGTTCTCGTCCCACGGTGATAACAAAGGTACCCAAGAAGTTTCGTAAAGATCAGTTCATAAATACAGTCTCTGGCCCAAACCGTATTGGCATTTGCAGTTACAGTGCTGAAAGTAACATTATATAGATCAAAGTTAGTCCAATCGGCGTAATTTATGCACAAGAAAAAAAAAGTATTATATGTGATGTATCCCATGGTACTAAACATTCATACAATGAAAGTGTCAATGACACTCTAGCTTAACTTGTTTAAGACATGAACATGTATAGTATGTGACACAGCAATGACAAACATCTAGGTAATGACCTGATAACAAAGGTACATGTAAAGTATTCTAACGGGCTGTACATAAATACTGACCGTAGCCTGTAACAAATGTATAGGTAAAGTATTGTAAAGGTGGGTGACAGACAGATGCTGAACTATAAAATAAATCTTTTGAGTCCCAGAGTGGGTCTGACTGAACCCCAAAATATTTGTTCTCATAGTACAGTGATAATAAAGACACCCCAAAACACACTCGTTTCTGTCCCAAGATGAAAACAAAGATACCCAAGAAGTTTCGTGAAGATCAGTTCATAAATACGAGCTGTATAGAAGTTGTGACAAAAAACTGATTGGACCTAATTTCGGTACAAAATGGCCACTGGCAGCCATCTTGAATTTTGGAACACACACAGAAACGCTCATTCTCGTCCCAAGGTGATAACAAAGGTACCCAAGAAGTTTTGTGAAGATCGGTTCATAAATACAGCCTCTAGCCTGAGCCGTATTGGCATGTGCACTTACATTGTACAAGTAGCACTGAATAAATCAAAGTTCATCTAATTTGCATAATTTCAGCTCGAGAAAAAAACCTGTACAATATGTGATGTATTCCATGTTACTAAACATTCATACAAAAATTTATTCAAATCAGAACTTTCATACAGAAGTTCTGTTCAAAAGACTGAATGCACTAATTTTGGTACAAAATGGCTGCTGGTGGCCATCTTGAATTTCGAACCATACCCCAAAACACTAGTTCTCATCCCACGGTGATAAAAAAAGGTACCCAAGAAGTTTTGTAAAGATCGGTTCATAAATACGGCCTCTAGTCTGAGCCGCATAGAAGTTGTGTTCAAACAAGAGGCCCCAGGGGGCCTGAGGCCGCTCACCTGACATGGTAGTCTAAATATCAAACAAGGGCAATGCCCCCGGTCCCCCGACCAAGATGGCAAATTCAAGGGAGCTGTTAGGATGCAATTTGTTCGCAGAGCATGGCCATTTTTTAACTTGACCTGTATTTCCAACCAATTAAACCACATACTTAGTTTCGTTTCAATCAAATGATCCAAAGTAAAGTTATCATCCGGACAACACAAAAACCGTATTTTCTAAGTCGAAAAAGGGGAATAAATCCAGTAAAAATCAGTGGAGCGTGCCCATTTTCGAACTTGACCTGCATTTCCACCCAAGTAAGACACATACCAAATTTAGTTTCAGTAAAATCATCCAAACTAAAGTTATCATCCGGACAAGGGTGTGACGGACAGATGGACGCACGGACAGACGGACGGATGGACGGACGGACACTGCTAATTACAATAGTCCCCCGAAGGGTCGGGGGACAACCAGGGACTTGACTTGAATAAGCTGCATACGCCCCTCCTGAGAAAAACATATACCAACTAGATGAAGCGATTGTGCCCACACAATACACATGATTTTCCTTCTATTTTCAGTTCCTGCACTTTTACGCCCCAAAATTGAGAAATAAACGCATAAAAACAGATTTTTTTTTTATTTTTGTTCGGAAATTTTCGAAGTCCCAAACAAAATATTTTCAGACCCCAATTTTATTTTCTTCCTAAAATTGACCGAAATGCATAAAAAAAACAAAAACTAATTTCCGGATTTTGGTCCAAAATTTCTAAGTCCCACCCGTACCCCAAATTGTCAGTCTAAAAAAAAAAAAAAAATTGGTCTTAAAATTGACAAAAAATGCATAAAAAATTTCTGGATTTTGGTCCAAAATTTTCAAGTCCCACCCCAAATTTTCTGTTTAAAAAAAAAAATTTTTTTTGTCTTAAACTTGACCAAAATGCCTAAAAAAACAAAAAAATAGGCCGATGAAATCGTCAGATGTGTACCCATACGCGCAACTAGTAGAAAGTTGTATGACGGAGGGCCACCATGGATGCCGACATTATGTACACCATACACGGTATGGGTACATATAGAAATGGATTGGAGGAATGTCTAATTTGATGGATAAAGGGTTAATATCTCCGGATCAAATTATCAGATTTACATAAAAAACTATACAGCTCAGCACACCAGTAACCTGAATAAATATATAAAGTAACATGAAAATCAGATTGATATTTTTTGAGTTATCTCATGCCAAAGGGATTGGAGGAATTTTTAATTTGAAATATAAAGGGTTAATATCTCGGGATCAAATTATCAGATTAACACCAGAAACTATACAGCTCAGCACATCAGTAACCTGAACACAATTATAAAGTAACTTGACAATCCAAGCAATATTTTTCAAGTTATCAAATGCCAAAGGGATTGGAGGAATTTTCAATTTGAAGGATAAAGAGTTAATATCTCAGGATTAAAAATAACAGATTTACACGAAAAACTATACAGCTCAGTACATCAGTAACCTGAACAGAAATATAAAGTAACTTGACAATCCAAGCAATATTTTTCAAGTTATCGAATGCCAAAGGGATTGGAGAAATTTTCAATTTGAAGGATAATGGGTTAATATCTCAGGATCAAATTATCCGATTTACACCCAAAACTATACAGCTTGGCACATCAGTAACCTGAATAAATATATAAAGTAACATGACAATAAGATTGATATTTTTTGAGTTATCTCATGCCAAAGGGATTGGAGGAATTTTTAATTTGAAATATAAAGGGTTAATATCTCGGGATCAAATTATCAGATTAACACCAGAAACTATACAGCTCAGCACATCAGTAAAGATCAGTAAAGTGAACACAAATATAAAGTAACTGACAATCCAAGCAATATTTTTCAAGTTATCGAATGCAAAAGGGATTGGAGAAATTTTCAATTTGAAGGATAAAGGGTTAATATCTCAGGATTAAAAATAACAGATTTACACGAAAAACTATACAGCTCAGTACATCAGTAACCTGAACAGAAATATAAAGTAACTTGACAATCCAAGCAATATTTTTCAAGTTATCGAATGCCAAAGGGATTGGAGAAATTTTCAATTTGAAGGATAATGGGTTAATATCTCAGGATCAAATTATCCGATTTACACCCAAAACTATACAGCTTGGCACATCAGTAACCTGAATAAATATATAAAGTAACATGACAATAAGATTGATATTTTTTGAGTTATCTCATGCCAAAGGGATTGGAGGAATTTTTAATTTGAAATATAAAGGGTTAATATCTCGGGATCAAATTATCAGATTAACACCAGAAACTATACAGCTCAGCACATCAGTAAAGATCAGTAAAGTGAACACAAATATAAAGTAACTGACAATCCAAGCAATATTTTTCAAGTTATCGAATGCAAAAGGGATTGGAGAAATTTTCAATTTGAAGGATAAAGGGTTAATATCTCAGGATTAAAAATAACAGATTTACACGAAAAACTATACAGCTCAGTACATCAGTAACCTGAACACAAATATAAAGTAACTTGACAATCCAAGCAATATTTTTCTAGTTATTAAATGCCAAAGGGATTGGAGGAATTTTCAATTTGAAGGATAAAGGGTTAATATCTCAGGATTAAATTATCAGATTTACACCAAAAACTATACAGCTCGGCGCATCAGTAAAGATCAGTAAAGTGAACACAAATATAAAGTAACTGACAATCCAAGCAATATTTTTCAAGTTATCGAATGCAAAAGGGATTGGAAAAATTTTCAATTTGAAGGATAAAGGGTTAATATCTCGGGATAAAATCATCAGATTTACACTAAAAACTATACAGCTCGGCATATCAGTAACCTGAACACAAATATAAAGTAACTAGACAATCCAAGCAATAATTTTCAAGTTATCGAATGCCAAAGGGATTGGAGGAATTTTCAATTTGAAGGATAAAGGGTTAATATCTCAGGATCACATTATCCGATTTACACCAAAAACTATACAACTCGGCACATCAGTAACCTGAACACAAATATAAAGTAACTTGACAATCCAAGCAATATTTTTCAAGTTATTGAATGCCAAAGAAATGGATACGGATGCCGGATGGACAGACAAACGACGGATGGTCACCCCGATGCCGGCATTATGTGTACCATACATAGTATGGGTACACATAAAAACTCATTTCCGGATTTGGGTCCAACATTTCTAAGTCCGGACCACGACCCCAAATTTTCAGCCTAAATATGAACCCAGGGACTTGGCTTGAACAAACTTGAATCTCACCCCCTAAGAATGCTGCATACCAAATATCAAAAGATTCTTATTGGTAGATCTGAAGAAGATTTTTAAAGAATATTTCTCATTCTGCACTAATTTGAACATTTGGGCTCCCAAAGGGAAGCCAAATATGGACCGAGGGATTTGATTTCAACAAATATGTGAATCAATGTTCCAAAGACATTATATGTAAAATATGAAAGCTTTTGGAGCAGTGGTTTGGAAGCGAACGATTCTTTAATTTTTTCCATTGCCCACAGTGTTAAAAAATGCTGACTCTGCATTTTTTTCAAAGTCTCGAAAAAGTACCTCATGACAAAACCGATGGCAATTTGTTTTTGCCAATCCTTTCTGTTGGTCCCAAGAAAGCCTCGCACCAAATAAAAAGTCTCAGTGCCGTAAAGTTTTGGATATGGATGTTTTCGTTTTTTTCTATTTTTGGCTCCTGAGGTTCCCACAGGGCTGCAGGAAAATATTTTTTCGCATAAACCAAGTACTTAAAATCCAGTAATACCTCATATTAAATTTGGCTCAAATTGGCCTCTCGGTTCAGAAAATAGAAATTCTGGGCGGGTCAAAAATTCTTGCCCCTCTCAGAACAAAGGCAAATATTGCCCGTCAAACTTCTCTTGAACAAACTTGAGTCTACACCTCAAATGGAAGCTGTATACCAAATATCAAGTCTCTGCTATGGCTGGTTCATGAGATTTTAAAAAATTTTGTGCATTTTGCCCCCCCCCCTCCACAATACGAGCAGAAACCCAATTTGAAGAAAAACTCAAATGCCCCTATATAACCCCCTACTCATGTGAATTTTCATTGAACTGCAGCCAGTGGCTTGGGAGAAAATGACCCAAACACCACCTTCACGACGTACGGCAGACAAAAAGTGATCAGAATAGCTCACCCTTTCAGTCAGGTCAGCTAACAACTGACTTTCCTTGAGGTTGATACAAGGGTTTATCAACCCTTGAAAAGTAATATTCACAGAGGCTGTGTGCATCAGTGAATATTACTTTTCTCGGGTTGATAATTCCTTTTATCAATCTCAAGGAAAGTCAATAATTGTATATCAGCATCTATGACGAGTCAGCAGAACACAATAGAGGAAACAGGATCGTGAATTATTTATAACTCTGTTGCACATGCCGCACTGATTTAAATACCTAAATTTACAGTACAGCTAAAATGTGCCTTGTTTTCATTGTTGCCCTAAAATAAGTTTCGAAGGATTTCAAGTGATTTACGTATTTTTTTTTTTTATCCAATTGACCTGAAGGAGGGGGAGAAGGGCATGGTCAGTTGGGTAAAGTCATCCGAAATTCACAAAGCTTATTTTAACCCTGGTGGTATCTTCCACGTCAGTTCCATAGCAGCAAATGGAACAGTCCATATTCATTATTTGGGGGCAGACCAATTAATATTTTCAACGTGCTACCCAATATTGATTGGTCTACTCCACATATTCGCTATGAAGCCATCAAACTTAATGAAGTTATGACGTATCATTGACCGGAAAAGCCGTCTCTGGGGCTCAAAGGGTTAAAGAAAAACAAGAGGCATCAAGGGGCCTTAATTGCTCACCTGTTTAAAGAAGGTTTTAATGTCACATCCAGCATCTATGACTAGTTAACACTAGTGCCCAAACGTGAACCCAGGCTCGTGATTTAAAGAAGCTTGAATCTGACATACGTCCATCCACCCCCCAGCATCATGTATATACCAGATATCAAAAGATTCTGACTGGTAAATCGGAAGAAAATATTGAATCTTTTTCATATTGCATTCAGTTGAATTTTGGGCTACCATAATGAGCCCAAATATGATCATATGGTCTTGGTTTGAAGTAACTTGTATCTGACTCTCATGGCGATGCCATATACCAAATATCCAACGATGCTGAATGATAGATCTGAATAAGAATTTCAAAGAATATTTTTCATATTGCAATAAATACAACTTTGGAAGCCCATATGGAGCTGTAATATGAGCCTGGGTACTTGATTTGAATAAATTTGAATTTTTGAGTACCCAATGATACTGCTCGCCACGTATAACAAGATTCTGACTGGTGGATCTCAAACATAAAAACCCAAACATAAGGCCTAAAAAAATAAAAAATCTGTTTCTCAGGCCCTCCCACATGGTCCTTTTGGCTGCCGCATGCTCTCTTTTTATAACCAATGAAAACTTGAAAAAAAATTAAAATTAAATGGTTTATGTCTGATATTTTACCAAAGTTAAAAAAATTGATAAATTTGTCCCTTGAGTGCAAGAAGGCTTTGCAATGCTTCAGCATAGCAAAGCCTTCTTGCTCTCAAGGGACAAAATACACCACCACCCAAGCTTCTCCATAGATCCTGAGGCCTAAAACATACCAAGGACATGAACTTTTGTGGAAAAGAAATAATTACAGAAATAAAAAATAAAATGAAAGTGTCAATGACACTGTAGCTCAACTTGTCAAGACAAAGACATGTACATGTATAGTATGTGACACAGCAATGACAAACATCTAGGTAATGACCTGATAACAAAGGTACATATAAAGTATTGTAACGGTCTGTACATAAATACTGACCGTTGCCTGTAACAAATGTATAGGTAAAGTATTGTAAAGGTGGGTGACAATCAGATGCTAAACTAGAAAAAATCTTTTGAGTCCCACAGTGGGTCTGACTGAACCCCCAAAATATTTGTTTGTTTGTTTGTTTGTTTGTTGGTGGTTAACGTCACATATTTATGCACCATGGCTAATCGTGACACAACATGGAGATGAAGTCAAGTTTAGTCAATCGTTGATCAACATGTTGCCCATTTTAGAGGACTTTCACCCCAAGCATTGGCGACTGGGTCCTATTTTACTAGTAAAGCGGAACTGGTTTACCACAGTAAACAAGTGCTGCTTACTTCCCGGGGTTCCCACGGGGATCAAAATATTTGTTCTCATTGCACAGTGATAACAAAGGCACCCCAAAACACACTACTCATTCCTGTCCCAAGGTGAAAACAAAGGTACCCAAAAAGTTTCGTGAAGATCAGGTCACAAATATGAACTGTGTAGAAGTTGTGACAAAAAACTGATTGGACCTAATTTCAGTACAAAATGGCCACTGGCAGCCATCTTGAATTTTGGACCGCACCCAGAAACACTCGTTCTCGTCCCAAGGTGATAACAAAGGTACCCAAGAAGTTTTGTGAAGATCGGTTCATAAATACAGCCTCTAGCCCGAGCCGTATTGACATGAGCACTTACATTGTATAAGTAGTACTGAATAAATCAAAGTTCATCTAATTTACATAATTTCTGCATGAGAAAAAATCCCATACTATATGTGATGTATTCCATGTTACTAAACATTCATACAAAAATTTATTCAAATCAGAACTTTCATACAGAAGTTCTGTACAAAAGACTGATTGCACTAATTTTGGTACAAAATGGCTGCTGGTGGCCATCTTGAATTTTGGACCACACCCAAAAACACTCGTTCTCATCCCACGGTGATAACAAAGGTACCCAAGAATTTTCGTAAAGATCGGTTCATAAATACGGCCTCTAGCCTGGGCTGTATAGAAGTTGTGTACAAAAAACTGAATAGACCTAATTTCGGTACAAAATGGTCACTGGCAGCCATCTTGAATTTTGGACCGCACCCAGAAACACTCGTTCTCGTCCCAAGGTGATAACAAAGGTACCCAAGACGTTTCGTGAAGATCGGTTCATAAATACAGACTCTAGCCCGAACCGTATTGACATGTGTACTTACTGTAAGTAGCACTGAAAAAATCAAAGTTCATCTAATTTGCATAATTTCTGCACGAGAAAAACCCCCGTATTATATGTGATGTACCCCATGGTACTAAACATTCACACAAAAAATTATTCAAAGCGGCGCTTTCATATGGAAGTTCTGTGCAAAAATCTGATTGCACCAAATTTTGTACAAAATGGCTGCCATCGACCATCTTGAATTTCGGGCCGGATCCCAAAACACTCGTTCTCGTCCCACGGTGATAACAAAGGTACCCAAGGAGTTTCGTAAAGATCGGTTCATAAATACGGCCTCTAGCCTGAGCCGTATTGGCATTTGCACTTACAGTGCTGAAAGTTAACACCAAAAAACATCAAAGTTAGTCCAATTTGCATAATTTACGCACGAGAAAAAAACCCGTATTATGTGTGATGTATCCCATGGTACTAAACATTCATACAAAAAATTATTCAAATCAGAGCTTTCGTATGGAAGTTCTGTACAAAAAACAGATTTCTGCATCGTCGGTACAAAATGGCGGCTGGCATCCATCTTGAATTTCGGACCGCACCCAAAAACACTCGTTCTCGTCCCACGGTCATAACAAAGGTACCCAAGAAGTTTCGTGAAGATCAGTTCACAAATATAAGCTGTGTAGAAGTTGTGACAAAAAACTGATTGGACCTAATTTCGGTACAAAATGGCCACTGGCAGCCATCTTGAATTTTGGACCGCACCCAGAAACACTCGTTCTCGTCCCAAGGTGATAACAAAGGTACCCAAGACGTTTCGTGAAGATCGGTTCATAAATACAGACTCTAGCGCGAGCCGTATTGACATGTGTACTTACTGTGTGTAAATAGCACTGAAAAAATCAAAGTTCATCTAATTTACATAATTTCTGCACGAGAAAAAAACCCGTATTATATGTGATGTATCTCATGGTACTAGACATTCACACAAAAAATTATTCAAATCAGCACTTTCATATGGAAGTTCTGTGCAAAACACTGATTGCACCAAATTTTGTACAAAATGGCTGCCGTCGGACATCTTGAATTTCAGACCGGACCCAAAAACACTCGTTCTCGTCCCATGGTGATAACAAAGGTACCCAAGGAGTTTCGTAAAGATCGGTTTATAAATACGGCTTCTAGCCCGAGCCGTATTGGCATTTGCACTTACAGTGCTGAAAGTAACACCAAAAAACATCAAAGTTAGTCTAATTTGCATAATTTACGCACGAGAAAAAAACCCGTATTATATGTGATGTATCCCATGGTACTAAACTTTCATACAAAAAATTATTCAAATCAGAGCTTTCATATGGAAGTTCTGTACAAAAAACAGATTTCTGCATGGTCGGTACAAAATGACGACTGGGAGCCATCTTGAATTTCGGACCGCACCCAAAAACGCTCGTTCTCGTCCCACGGTCATAACAAAGGTACCCAAGAAGTTTCGTAAAGATCGGTTCATAAATACGGCCTCTAGCCCGAGCCGTATCCAATTGTTGACGGACAGACGACCAGACGGCCGACGGGCCATGGCATAAGCTCAAATTTGGCTTCGCCAAAGTTAGCTCGAGCTAATAAAAACCTGCTCGCCAGCATGAAATTTTTCAAATAATGGCCTGAGAAATAGAAGATCTACTTTGTGTGGCCTAAAAGCAGTGTCTTAATTTGAATAAACTTGAATTTACCTCTCTTAAGGGTGTCGAATACAAAATATTTATTCATTTATTGTTGTTTAAGGTCACATATTGCTGCACAATGGCTATTCGTGACCACAACGTGGAGATAAAGTCAAGCTAAGTAAATCGTTAATACCCATGTTTCCCATTTAGAGGACTTCCACCCCTAGCATTGGTGACTGGGTCCTAACTTAACAGTAAAACTGAGCTAACTTACCACAGGAAACAAGCACTGCTTCACTTCGAGGTTCCCACTGGGAGACTCATCATAAAATGATGGAAAATTACAATTATGTCCTAGTTAATGCACTGATTACTGGACTATTACTGACATTTAGCTGTCCCACAAATTATGCGGCATGACAAATAGCAACAACACTAACATACTTTGATTCATTTTTATAAACTCAAGTGTCACAAATTTTGATATTTTTCTGAAAACAAACATAAGATACTGGCATTCAGTGGAACAAAATAAAGTTTGTATATTCACTACACTGAATTACTTACTGCTTAAAAAAACATTCGAAATATTTCTTTCGAAAACACAGGTTTGTGTATTGACTTAAAACTTTTCTCGAAACAAAAATCATAAAAATAAAATGATTTTATGTAAAAACATCTTGGTTCCAGTATGCGGCAATGACAGATCTGAAATAAACCTCCCTAAGGCCATGTTCACACTGCAAGCGATGGGCGAAGCGGGGCAAAACAAAACGAAGCGATGGGCGAAGCGGGGCAAAACAAAACGAAGCGATGGGCGAAGCGGGGCAAAACAAAACGAAGCGATGACCGGGCGACTTGTGAGCAGATTGGAGCGATGATTGCCCTGGTTCGCTTCCCAGAATATACATATAAAAAAAAGAAGTGTTCACCAAAGAGCTGTTGCCAGAAAAGTCAACAGTTTAAGGGAAGAATTTGTGAACTATTTCGTGAATGAGGGGGCTGTTTCTTTGCAGAATGATCATGTGTAAACATTTGATTTCAGTTGCAGGTTCTTTAAGAATACTTTACCTCCAACTGCAACCTCTTCTGCAATTTCTTTCCATTGTTGAGCAGTAAAGACTTTATTTGAACTCTTTTTATCTTTCAGGTCCCAAACAGCTGGGCGCTTGAATACTTCTGAAATTAAACTTTCCCACGTCCATGGTTCTGTGGAAAATGAAAGCCTCCAGCTTGAGTTATACTTGGTTGTCATGACAACTCGCTTCTATTCGCGCGTTGATATATAACTAATTTTTAGATTTTATCGCTTGAAATATCCTTGCTTGGCTCGCAATGTGAATACTCCCATACGATGTACACATGTAGCATAGACTTAATCGCCATATCGCTTTGCTTCGCCCATCGCTTGCAGTGTGAACACGGCCTAACTCACTATTTACAAAACTGCCATCATCCATGTTATACACCGGTGCACTTTTGAAGTTAGAAAATGGGGACATATTTGGACGGAACACAAATGCATGGAATGATCTCAATTGTCTCAGCACTCAGTCTGATCTGAAGGACATCATACTGTGACCTCTGTTTGGAAATTATTACATCAACTTGCTCCCTGACATGACATGGAGACGACTCCTTCTTTTACTTCTTGCATGTTCAGAGCTGGCGGAAGCTCGGTAAGAGTAGAGGGGCCAAATTTTCAAGGCTACCGTGGTTTGGCAAAGTGGAAGAAAAGTAACTATCGGTAAATGTACACCCTATAGTCTTAAATGCGCATGCCACGGTGCAATCAATGTACTGTCCATTTATTCTACTTCGATCAGCTTCCACCCCGATGGCTTGCCTTCGGTTTGGAAGATGAATGAAGTAGAAGAAACAGACCGAAACGATCAAAGGTGGAGGATTCTTCGGCCAAATGTTGTTTGCATCTGCAAATACTGTATTTCAGAAATGCCTGTATATGGACACATTTGCATGCGCCCATTTTAACTCATTGTATAACAGAGCAACGTAGTCTGTGGAAAAAAGTGGCGGGCACATGTTCCCTGTACTCCCTGGTTCCACCGCCTCTGTGCATGCTGATAGCAGATGTGCCTTCCAAGGACAATGAATCTCTTGCCGCACAAATATGTAAAGTTTGAGTCCATTTATCCACATTTTCTAATATAAAATTGTATCAGCATCTTTTATCATTGATTTACTGAATCAAATTTTCGTGAATTTTTTGCATCAAATCTAGTCATGGCTGCTACACAGCAGCCATGACTAGATTCGATGACAAATATTTTAAAACACTCAACAGGTTGAGTTATTAACTAAAAAGTCCACTCCTTGGCTCAAATTCAAAGCTTATAACCCCTCATTGGAACAATATCAATGAACTCATTTCAATGAGGGATAATATACTAAAAAAAAACCCAGAAATTTAAACTTACTTTGTCAAACAGACAGGTTTACTGAACTTTTTTGAAACTATAAGCATTTATCATTTTGGTTTTTTGCATGCATTGTTTTCTATCCACGTTAGACAGCCAGTTAAAAATAAAATTCAGGTATTGGTACCTTCATAGATTTTCAAATACCTTCTCAGCTCCGATTTAAAGCAACCACTCAGGCCTTTCTAGAAAGACTCGAAAAAAATCAAAGGTTTTAAAGAACATTCAACTCTTTCATCCTCAATATTAAGAAATGGTTTGGTTTGGTTTAGTTTATTGGAGTTTTTAGTGAGTTTCAGACTCCATGTGTGTACCACGACTGCTTTATCCACCTAGTTATTGGGTTCTATTAAACAATTTAAACCAGCAAGCTTACGGCTGCATGTGAGGAATATTAACTGCCAAGATTACAATTTGATTATCAATTGGAGTTTAAGTCCTTTTCAGCATCTTGGGCTAAAATCGTGACTACAACACAAATGCAGTCATCTTAAGACATTTTAAGGGGCTTTATTTATTGGAGTCTAATGAGACTTTCGAAAGCTTGTGTCACCTCATGCCAGACAGTTTTATGGGTGGCGGAAGCATCGAGCAGCGGCGACTATCAGACTCCCCAACATAGTAACTCTGCACATGCAAGGCAAGCACTGGCTGAAGACAAGAGCACCATCGACATGCAGAACGACTTAGTACAGAGTACCACCATGCCCCCACATGGGCAATCAGGATTAAGTGCCTTGCCCAAGGACACAATGTGATTACCTCTGACAGTGATCAAACCCTGTACCTTTCAGCTAGCAGTCCAATGCCATAAATGAGCCAGTACAACAGGACTTGTGTTCTACACAAATCAAGCAAATTGCTCCACTTTTATGGTGACAGCACCCTATAAAATAACTGAATGTGACTGAATGTATTAAAATTTGAATATACCATAATGTACAACCGGGAAAGGAGGTGGGGGGGGGGGGGGGGGGGGGGGCAGGCCTGGCATTCTGAAAAATGCAGGAGGGCACAAAATCGCTCTCCTCAATCAGCTTAGGAGAGCAATTAGCTTCACACAGTATTTTAAGTATGCAGTTGAACGAACTCATTGAAACTGAAACCAACAGACTACATCAGTGATTTTATTAACTTTACTA